>JASSUY010036237.1:0-23921 GCA_032466535.1 Forpus xanthops
CTCTCCAGGTTTCCTGCAGCCCCTTCAGGCACTGGAGCTGCTCTCAGCTCTCCCCTTCAGGACCCTTCTCTTCTCCAAGCTGCCCCAGCCCAGCTCTCTCAGCCTGGCTCCAGAGCAGAGCTGCTCCAGGCCCTCCTTCATTGCTCCCTCCTGATTCACTCCAACAGCGACCTAATTTTCACTGCCTCCTCTCACCTGATGCCTTTGTACCCTATTTGGCAGCAACCCCATCCCCAGGTGGCCCGTGTTGGTCTCAGGACCACTCCCTTCATCCCAAGGAGGGCATAAAGCAATCAGAAAGCACCTGGGATGCGGCTGCCGGTGGATACAGCTCATTCTCTGGATAGCAATGCTACAGGTAGGAGCGTATCCCGCTGCTCGCTCTTCTCTGAGCCTGCGTGTCCCATCAGCACACCGTAGCCATGACACTCCTCGATCCCTCCGAGCAGCGCAGGGACCGCCTGCCTGCTATGGGAAGGATGGAGGGGGGGGGGGCTCAGGTGCCTTCTCCGGGTGCGCTTATGCTCGGGCCACCCCAAATTGGCGCTGCTGCGAGGCTCAGGCTGTGTTTTATTATCGCTTGCTGACATCTGCTGGCTACGGCACGAATTATTTCGGAGGGCACGAGCCGGGACGAGCTGCCGGCCGGGGCAGGCTTTGCTCGGGTAGAGGCAGCCGAGCCGCTCCGGACATGGGGGCGGATGCGGAGCACTGGCCAGGGCCGGCGTGGCTGTGTTGTCGGCGGAGGAAGGCGGTCCAAAGCCCTTCTTTTGAGATAGTCCCCTTTTTTGTGGTTGTTTTTAATGGGAGAGCCCTTCTTTCAATGATACACACAGACATCAGTGTATTCAGAGTGGGCGTTGGTGTTTGTAGACCAGCAACATGCCCTTCAATGAAAGCTCCTTGTGATGAAGCACGTAAGCAGCTTTTTGCACTGGTTTTGAAGAGATGGGCAGTGAAGGGGTTGGAGGCAAATCATACGTCTCTCTTGGCTATGCTGTGTCCACTTACACTCTCCCTTTCCTCATGTTTACAGAGGGGAATTGATGGACTTCCCTGCTCTGGAAGGAGTCGGTGATTTCACATAGGGCCTGTGGCTGGTACATCCCTCAGAAGCCTCTTGCCTCCAGCCGTTTCATTGAAGGTAACAAAGAATGTCAATACTATGTTCAAGGCCAAAGGATGAGTTAATGACAGAATAAGATTCCGCTTCTTCAGGTGTATGCTTTTAAGGTACTTCATCAGTACCAACAAACAAGGGCTTAAGTAATCCCAGGCTGTGGTAGGAGTTGGTATGGCGGTCCCCTTCTTCTGGATGGGTGGCCTGAGACAAAGAAGTGCAGATGACTGAGTCTGAGCAGCATAAGGAGAAAGAACCAGGTGTAGGGTTTCTGCACAGGTGTTCGGGTTCTTTTTGAGCACATCTCTGGTGTTTCAAATTAGTGCTGCCTCGAAGTAATTCCCTGGAAAGATTTCAAGCAGTTATTTGTGCTTAACGTGCCACTTGCGAACACAGCTGTTTGTGATAAAAGGGAATAGAAGTAAGCAGGCATTACTCTCAATCTGAACTGTGTGTCCAAGTCCTCAGAGCAGTACATATCCCTGTGTGTTTTTACTGTGCACTGGAAGTTGCATGCGTGTTGCTGACAGATTGAGTTTTGTGGTCCTTTGCTATCTTGATAGAAATGCCAATTTGCGTGGCTCATGTTGTAGGGCTGCTTGGAATTAAGAGCTGAATCCCCAAAAAAAACCTAATCAAAAGCAAAAGTGTCCCAGGTGAAAGAAGAATATTGATGCAGGAGGAAATATCCGTTGGGAATCCAGTGCCCCTTTTACCATACTGAGCTGAAGGAAAACAAAATTAGCCTCCTTGATGTAATTGTGCCATTTATTGTATCTTAAAGCCTGGAAATTATGACCTTTTATCAGTCCTTTCAGCACTTTAAGAAGCCAAGACACCTAGTAAACAAAGACTAAGTATTCTTCTCTGGTAGAAGTGGTGAAAGGAGACACTATTTAAAAGAGATAGGAAGGTATTTTTCACTTTACCCATGCAAAACAAGTAGTTAACTTGCCAGCTGTGGGAGCCTGTAAAAGCAACTTGAATTTAATAGCTATTTAAAATCCTGCCTCCTCCTATAGGTTAGCTTGTCTATGGGTAGTGGGAATGATTTCTTTGGTTTTAGATTGTTGATATCCAGCTAAAACTAGCTCTCTCAGAGTTTATCCATTGCCAACAACATAGAAGTCAACATTGCAAATCACAAAAGAGCAAACCCAAAGGCCTGCACCAAAGAGACTTGTGGCCAAAATATTCCCTCAATAGTAGATGGCATGGATTGATACATAAACACTTCTGGCCATTCCTATCAGAAATGATGCACTGTGTGGGATTCACTGATCCAAGCCAAATGACAAACACAAATTGCATGAGTTGTGCAATGGAAGATATCTGTGTTCTCAGAGATCAGGGAGTCATCTTTTTCATCAGAATATCTGAATCATATTCCCAGAGAGACTACAGAAAGGCTTTCCACCTTTCCTGATTGGTAACCCTTGAAAATGTATCTAGTGGATGTTGAGATGCTTGCAAAGGAAATATATTTATTTGCAATATACTTGCTTTTGTTAGGCTTTCCTTAGAAGCAGCTTTCAGATCCACCAGGTTTTGCGGTTCATATGTTAGAAACCCTTGCACTGAAGGCCAAGTATCAGTAAAAAGCTTTTGAACAAATTCTTATGTACGAGACATGCAGATGTTACAGACTTGAAACTCCTGATTTTGTGAAGAAATGTTGTAGGAATGGGTTCAAAATGCTATGCTAAATCCTTAAATAAGGATAAAATCAAGGAGGGGAGGAGACTCATGAGTAAGGGAAGGATCACGTTTCCTTTTGACCCTTATTGGGAGAAGGTGACCCACCTATTCTTGGTCAGGTAGGAAAGTGGACAACACATACACAGCAGGGTGACATTAAAGAGTGTATGCCACAGGTGGGTTTCCTCTGAAAGATAGTAATCCTAGAAATCCTTTGGGCCTGGGGCAGTTGTGCCAAGTGTGCTGACTTAGAGCTGCCTTTGCATGCCAAATTTCAAGGGTTGTTTCCCAACTGACCCAGAGTTTCAAGAAGCAAGACATTGTGGCTAGCACCATGCAGACCTTTTGGCAGTGATGGAGAAGCATTGCAGGTTTCTTGGTTTCCACTGAAATTCTGGCTATTCAGCTAGCGCAGGCCATGAAATGAGATGCCAAGTACTAATCCAAAATTTTAAGGTATAATTCAGGGATTTCTGTATTAAACGGTCACTGTGTAATGAGAATTGCAGTTTTATCGTGCTCCAAACCGAATGTACAATCCTAGGTTTTATTTTCCACATTGGACAACCACATTGTTTGTAAAACCACCGCCATAATGCAAAATGGGGACTTCACTTTCACTGGAATAATCCAGAAATACACAGTTGAAACTCCCATAGCAACTTTACCCTGCCATGTTACAGCTATCTACCTGCTGCTACACTTGAAAATGACCCATTTCCACTAGGGTAGAACACAGAGTGGAAATTATGCGGATTCGAACATCTGCAATGTTTTCTATCACAGCCAGCAGTGCTGGTGCTGGGTTATGTTTTCCCATTTACTTCTGTTTCTCAATAGAATATTAACTGTATTCTTCCCATTCGCTTTAAAAATCAAAGTTCAGTGAAAAGTAAAATGGTGGAGAGACTGCTGAGGGATGCCGACTCATTGTCTCTGTCAGCAAAGTGATTTGTCGTGGCTTTTTTGCCTTGATTGCTCTTTCTTTTCAGGCAACTAGCTATCTGGGTAACAGGAAAAAGCTTCTATGACATGAACTGATGCTGCTGCACATTACTTTAAATGGGCAGAGAACTCATGCAGAAAGCCCACTACCAGACCTGCTATCCGTTTAAAATTCCTGGTTTGTTCTTCTTGCGCTGTTCCATCCTCTCCCTATCTTTCTTTGTCACTTCCCATATTTTGGACTCGAGTGCTTTCCAGGGGTGTTTCTCACAGCTTGGTGTCACAGTAACCCTCTCTCAGGCAGTGTTTCAGCTGTGATGAGGAACCCCACAGGCAAGCCAAGAGTTAATGCCCCCCCTCAGACCAGCCAGGGGCCCTACAGCTGCTCTGAGCTGCCAAGCAATTAGGCTTGTCAACATCCCTCAAATAAACTCGGGCAGTATTATCAAACCCCATTGTTACCTGATCCCCCAGAGGCTGGGAGGCTGTTATATCAGGACTGCAAGCTGCAAAGGGCCATGTCTGCTTTCTTTTTTAATTCGGGATGACCCATCCTTTACCAGTTGGAACAGAGGCTCAAGAAAGATGGATCTTTTGGGAAAGGATTAAATCTCTACTGTAATACCAGTCTGGTGGGAAATCGTGGTGTGTTTTACTGGGGAACCACATAGCTGCTTTCCTTGTGGTTTTGCCTTAAAACAGTAGCCTGTTTCAGTGGACTACCTTAAAAATAATGGGATGCGAGCTGCCATCTTAAGGAGAAAAACATTGCCAAAAAAGAGTATTTATTGTTCCATGTAGGGTTTCTACCTTGGAAATACAAAACCCAAGTCACTTCAGACAAAGGGCTGCTATGCAGGCACAGATCGGTCTATGTGTGGGCCAAACCGGGCAGTATGATTGGAAAGCAGGCAGATAACAACCCTACCTGAAGCCAAGGATGCGTTTGGAAGACTGAGTTCCAGGTTCAGTAGTGCCACAATAAGCCCATGTATTTACAGAGATGTGCAAAGGGAAAAACACAGTTTTCCCTGGAATATGTTACTTTTAGCTTTAATTTTTAGACAGATGCTGAAAATTTGCTTTGAACTAAGGTTCTGTCTGGGTCTATAACCCACCTAAACCAAATACCCTAAACTAGCTTGATGATTATCCCACTTAGATTGCAATTTGATGCCTGTTGCTCTGGGGACAGCAGCAGCTAGCACCAGTGGGACATGGAGGTGGGATTACCACACCACCGCAGTTTTGTTGGAATGGGTAAAGGGCAGTGATGTAGCAAAGACTTAGGGAAAGACACAGCAGTCCCCGACATCCCTTAGAGACAGGCAGTATCCAGGGACAAAGATTGACAGGCCCTGTAGCTGGATGAATGCCAGGCGTCTCTTCCAGGAAAGGGTTTCAATTCTGAGCATTTGGGGTGAAATCTTTTTGGGTTTTAATAGAACACAGTATGCTTTGCTTAAAATGGTTTGGGGAAGGTGATGTTTTTGGAAGACAACTCAACCTTCTTTATAGAAGGTTGAACAATTGCATGCAAATGCTCCTGAGCTGGCAACAATGCAAAATAGGCTTTCAGCTTTTGGAGTTCCTTTTCAAGCAGAATCCAGATTTCTATGTAAAACTCCGTTTGTGTTTAAAAGCAGAAGATACTACTGGCTGCAGGCAAAACAGGGAGACAAAAAGCACCTGGTACAAAGGAAAGGGGATCTTGCAAGATGGAGCATGCTCAGGACACACAACTGTTCTATTTCAATGCACATGTAATACACTATGCATTCAGGTGGATAAGCTTTACGTTAGCATGAACACTGCTAACCCTTTTACACGGGTGTGGAGGGCTGACCCTTTAACACAGCAACCATGATTTATTCACTTGCATTGTACCAGGATGCTTCTCAATGTTCAAATATGGTTATTTTTCCACATACTGGAAATTATATTGTATCAAGGCCAATACTGAACTGCAAATTGATTTCCCTTCCTTACCCAGACCAGTTTGTGGTATTTGTAAATCTAACAATGACAAAGATCCAAAGATCTATTACTCAGCATCTCTTGATTTCCCAGTTTTATTTCACGCCCCTTATCTACCTATACACTCTTCAGCGCTCAGGGCTGAAGCAGCATAATGGGAGCCTGGGGACGTTGTCTGCAACTCAACTAAGGTCTTGGCATTCAACAACACCACCAGGTTGCCTTTTTTTCCTTTTCAGAGCAAACCAGCTGTTGAGTGAGTGCATGTTGGTGGCACAGAACTTGTAGCAATACTGGCTGTGACTGGCTGCAGAAGCAGTTATAAGATGCTAGCGCTGAGCAGAGAGGCACGATACATAAAGGAGACAGCATGCAAAATATGCTGCTTTGCTGTTGGTCAGAAGTTGTTTCAAAAGGCTCAGGGTCTGCTCAGATGCTTTCTTCCACATTATGTGCACGTCTTGTGTGACTGAATAAAGTCTTCCCCTTAACCTGCAGGTTTCTTTCATTCAAGGTTTCTGAAACACCTTGCTATTACAGTGATGGAAGTTAGAGATTATTTAATGATGAATTCGCTGACATGTCAGTAATGTTTATGTGATTACTTTGGAGGGTGAAGAGGGGCTCCAAGGGCTTGAGGGAAAAGCCCTGTTTGTTTCTAATGCCTCGAGAGGTACCATTTCTGAAAACAGGAGAGTCTCTGTAGAAGAGACTTTTTTTACTGGGCTTGGCAGATACATATTCGTAAATGTGCACATCAAATGCACATTATACATTATTCACTCAGTCATTCAGATGAACTGACACATTTATTTAATCCTCAAAGACATTATAGTCTGGATCGACAGTACCAATATTAGTGGGAGGTAGATAAAAATTGCATATTTGCTTTTCTTGCTGTACTTTATATTCCCTTCTAAAGTACTAACTCTTGGCTTTATTATTCACAAGTGCATCCATCTCTTATTCATGTGTTACACAACAAACCATCCAGGCTGCAGCTGGTAGATCTATCAGATAAATGGGAGTTCTGACTTTAAATAGGTAAAATATAAACTCTTAAACCTATAACTTCGACTCTGGAGTGTATGCACATGCACACCCACATGCATAACCTTAAGTACTATATTGAAGTTTCTAAAGGTGCTGACATTAGATTTCATCCAGGTTTTAAAAATCAGATTCCAGTCTTTATGAACCAAAGAACTACAATTTAAAATAACCTTATAGAGAGTTAAAAAAGAGGGTTGAATTGTACCAAATGATGGTTTCCCCTGCTCACTATTAAGTATATTCATGCACATTGTCTGTAGTTACATTAGGATATGTTTTTAAATGGTTTCAATCTGGAAAAGCTCAGCAAAAGAGAGCTCTGGATGAATGCTAACATTACCAAATGCCCAGTGAAGTCTCAACAACCCCCCAGCACTGATCATTCCAAGCCAATCCTGGGAGGCATAGATTTCTCTGTAACAGGCAATATATTCCAAAGCATGTGCAAAACTACCTGCCCACACATTCAGCAATGTGTATGGTGAACTTTCATAAAGCACCCATCTTGAATGCAATCGATTGCAAGACCTCAGCTTTGAAATTCCCTGTGGTTCAGGTTGAAAAACCCCATAAACTATAAAGGTTCTGTCTCCAGCATTTATTCCTCAAGCACCATTGTCAAGGGGTAGCAAAGCTCTGATGAGGTAAAGTCTGAAAGCCAAGAATATTGTGAGATGGATTTGGGCAGAAAGGGATATGTAGAGTACAATTTGCAGATCAAGTAGCAGGAAAACTATCAAGAGATGTTCTTTAGTTTTGCATGTCAAATTGCTCATTCCTAATAGCAAACTAGTATATTTTCATCTCTAATCATAATTCACTGTTTGTCTTCATCTCTATTAAGTGCTGTATGTCCATCAACATAAATTCACATACATTCACATAGGCACTTTCTGAATGGCACTGAAAAAAATGAGACTTGGTTTCTGCGCAAAATCCTATAGGAATCTCTGCTTTTCGAAAAGGTATGTCTGCAACAGAAAGATATTGCTAATAGAGAAGAAAATGAGCCTTAAACTATCCTCAGCAAACATCACTGGTAAAGCTTCATTAGTATGTATTTTCACATAATTCAATTAGTGAAAACACATACAAATGCTGGCAGTGCTGTTCCCTACTCGGGGAGCATCGTTGAAGCTTTAAACAGATCTGAAACAAAATTGCATAAATGGCATGTAAAGCCGTGTGCATACAAAGATACCTTCAGGGTTCTAATAAATTCATGAAACTTTTTAAAGTATGATTTCCTAGCAGGCAATCACTTTTAATTAACAGGATCACCTACAGCAACACATGTCCTTCAAAAACTTACATTATTTTTTCTTTTTGAATTTCAAAGTTTCTGTAGTAAAAGTTGAATAGCTGAGTAGCTTAACCTCAAAAGGATTGCAGGCTTTTATGACAGTTATAAACCACTGTGGTGCCTTCTTTATAAGAAGAAAAGATTCTTAACACAACAGAGAAAGAAGGAAATCTCTTTTTAGTCATAGCTAGAAGCAAGCATTTCCTCCAAAGGTCAGAAAACTTTTCCTCAGTTAAAGAATACTTTTAAGGACATTGGAGGCTACTTGTACAAGTAATCTCTGGTAATTTGCCCTATGAATTAAACATATAATTTCCACTATTATTTTATGTACTTTTGCCTTTTATTGCTCTGAGCTGTCAATGCGTAGTTGCGGTAAACATGGGGGTGAACTGGTGCAACTGGCTCCCACAATGAGCCTTGCACCAGAGAGAGCAATGAGAAGTTCACCTCTTTGTTTAAAATAAAGTCATTTGTTAGGTTCCTGAGCACATCTCAGGGTTGTGTGTTTGAGGTGGTTCTTGCCACTAGCTTGGAAGCACATTTCCGTCTTCCAAAGCTGGCTGATCTTCTCACCTGCAGATTTAAAGGGGCAAAGGTATGCCATATTTTGAGTTGGAATGAAAATAACAGGGAAAACATGGGAAAAATGATAGCGCCCAAGACAAATGTTAAAGGGCCAAAGCCCTCTCTAGCCCTCATTCAAATGAATCCAAACTTTGATATTGGTACCTGGGAACCTTGAGCAATATTTGTACAAATGAATTTAGGAAGAAGGACAACAAGCAAACATTGTCGTCTTTGGTCCAGGAGGTTTTACAGGCTGTAATGGCTTGGATGCTATGTGTTCTCTAGCAGTGAGCAATGATAAATATGCTTTCTTTGCTTGGTTTTGTGGCTCCCTTCCAGGTAACCATCCATTTATAGCACAGGGAAGGTGGTAGAGGCTGGATTTGAGTGTCATAGTAGAACAGACAGCCTCAGGTCAGTGATGTGCGTGATGTCTTTTGTGAAAGTATTAGCACATTTTCTAGGTGCATTTGGAGAAGGATAAATATGGTAAAACCCTGGGAGTGGAGAAGGGAGCAAGCACCCTTGGAGCATTTGAAAGTCCCACTCAAGAATTACTTGAGAGGCATTAGTGAGCTTCTAAGAGGACCAAAGAGTAAAGAAGTGTGTTTATGGATCAACCTTTCTGCCTAAAAGGAGCATGGCTGTTACAGTGAGCCTGTGTTTGAAAGTGAGGACAAAATCAAATGTCACTTAGTACTGGCCATGCTATAAACGATTGTGGCATTTACGTACCAAGGTGCTCATAGTGCTGAGCATCATTTAGGTGGATGCACGCCATGTGTAAACACACAGGGGTGTCTGTGCCATTGCATGAGACCCCCCAGCCAGGGACAGCTTCAGCACATCTTCTTGTCTCAGCACAGGTCCTTCTGCACCTTGCAACAGGGCATTTCAGCTCCTTATTGCTCCTCTTCAAATCCTCTCTCTTCAAACACCTCTGTCACTGATAATTATTCCTATAGCTTACTTTCCCTCCAGTGGCTGCTCCATCTCTTGTCCAGGGTTAGTTTCTTCCTGCTTTCAACAGAAGCCTATAGGAGCTTCAAAACCACCACATACGCTTGACTTGGGTCAGTTTCCCTCTCTGTGTGTCTGCTTTCTACTTGGTGTCATCTCTTTTGTACATTAGACTGCTTTTGGAGCAGTGGCTCATTCTTCTGTTGTTGTACAGCACCCAATAGAGGTTGCTCTGATTTTGGTGGAGGCTTCTAGTTTTTCCAGAAGGCCAAATACAGAGGTTTACTCCTAAGAATGAGATAACATTTCTCTGTATAGGGAATGCTAATGCTTTGGATATTGGAAATGCAGAGGAACTTCAGTCTACAGTCCTACACAGTTACTGGATTGATTGTGTTTCTAATCAGTTCAGTAGACTGAATCTTGTTTTAATTTCATTGAAATTAATGAGGCCTTGTGTCCATGCATGCATGTCTGTCTACCTTTACCACGCCAAGTGTAATCCATGTTCAGTATACAATTTGTGTGCGCAGTTGTGTATCTAGTGTTGACATAGTTTACTGTATATTTTACTGTAGCCAGCAGGTGGATTGTAAAGGACAACCACTGGACAATTAAAAAGCATTGAGAAGGACACAGCTACAGTACAGTCATCAAGATATGCCAAAATAAATTAGCATCATGCGAAGTTAGGCAATGTTTAATTCATAGACTGGGCCTATATTTAGCCATCTTATTATTTGCAATATAATCCTTTCATTTATTGAAGGTTAAGGCCAAGTTTTTCTCCTGGGTGTTTGGTAGATGTGTCACAGGGCAGTGCAGTCCTTTTAATTTCCATCTCCTATGAAAATGCATATGCTCGTGGGTGAGTGTGTACATGCAGGGCTGCCTGATGGAAGCACACTCAACAAAAATAGGGAGAATTCCCTAAGCACTGTTGAGACACCTTCTGACATCCTGTTTTTGCTTGGGAAAGACCACAGACACAGGAGAAATAGTAGTAGTGGGTTATGAAAGAACAGTATCAGTGCCTGCATTAAGAGAATGGTGTTGATTTTGCAAATGTACGCATAAAGGATAATGACTGAAGAGAAGGCAAATCACCATTCACTTTTGAGCACTCCATGAGATGGTGGAGGAAAGTCTCACAGGGCACCATAGAAAGAAACCCTTTGAAAAGGATATGAAATGGAGGAAGAGGGCTGGGGAACAGAAGAAAAAGCATCAAAACGGCAGAGTTTGAGTGGAGACATTAAAAGGTGAATGTCCTGAGACTGTAGCTGGGAAATGATGTTTGTTCTGGTGCCGATGTGATCAAAAATAGAGCTGGCCTAATTGAATGGAGAATGTGAATAGCCTAAGCCAATTGAACAGGGTAAAATAAACTGTTCTGCTGCAGAGAAACTGGACCGGTTCATATAGACATTTAATATACTTTTGACAGGGTTTTGAAGGAATGGGATTTGGAATTAGTGACGAGATTTTGAAGGAGGAATACTTTCATATAGATCACACTGTCTAGGGACATACCTGGTGCCAATCATTTTGATAGCTAAGCACAAGAGAGCCTGCTTTTCAAAGGTGCTGAGCACACACATAGATCTTGCTCACTTCACAAGGAATTGTCTTTTTCATGGTCCTTCAAACTTGAAAATCAGGCCCTAGGTTTCTGACCATTAAGGAAGCTACAATGTTACTGTACATGAGGAAGGACAAATCATCAAATCATAAATAGGAAGAGAGACACAAAGTCTTTTTGGAAACAAGATGAGATGTTTTATTCAGGAGATAAAATTCAACATTGTGGAATTATCTTAGTAGCTGCATGATGCTGATGCCACAGCAGGTTGCTGCAAGCCCTCTCCAACCTGGCCTTGAACACTGCCAGGGATGGGGCATTCACAGCTTCTCTGGGCACCCTGTGCCTCAGCACCCTCACAGGGACGAGCTTCTGCCTTAGATCTAACCTGAACTTGCCCTGTTTCAGTTTGAACCCATCACCCTTGTCCTATCGCTGCAGTCCCTGATGAAGGATCCTTTATTCCTAGGCTTGCAAGCAGCATGACTTTAGCTCTTCCATGAGGTCTTGGCAGCCAGATGCATACAAGCCTTTCTTTTCACTGTACACTGTTGTGAAGCAAGTGGGGCTCTTTACTGTCAGACTGAGAAAGCTCAAGGTGTTGCACCTCTGATTGGCTTCTCCACTGTAGAGAGAGAAAAGGACATGTAGATTTCCATGGACGTGTCACTCTCAGGTCATATGTGGTTCTTATTTTCTTCTTGACTCAAACAAAACTAACAAAGTGCTTTGTCAACAAACTGTGGCTGCCTCATAACAGAGATCATCAGGCATGGGTGCCATACCATCAGACTGCAACAGGTCTGTACAAGTTGCAGGAGAAACAAATCAAACCTTACTTGTGCTTATTCCTATACATCCTTCTACATAAACATGCCAAATAGGTAAAATATAAACAAGAGATGAGCTCAAACTCACTTAGAGCTGTTCATAAGTGTAAACTACTCTGGCAACACTGTGAAGTACAGTCCAAGGACTCTGTTTTTTGTAGAAGGACCAAGTGAAGGCATCCAATCAAGCATAGAATATACTGGGGGTCTGAGTGGATACTCTGAGGCATATCTGTTGCCTCTTATAGTGGGTACTTAAGAAGGCACCAGTAGAGTTGTTCTCTACCCTTATCTCCGCTATGCGACCTTCTTAAATCACTTCACCTCGATGCGTCTCTTTCCATTACCACTTTCTGTATGTCTTTTTTATTTTTATTGCTAGTACTTTGCTTGAGAGACCTTCTCTTACCTTGAGTTTGTACAGTTCCTAGGACAACTGGAGCTTAACCCCACTTGCGACTTTGTGTTGCTGAATGTAATAGCCAAGCCTAGAAAGTTTCATGTCAATGAAAAGGTTGGAGGTAACACAGCTTTCCTGAGCCAAAGTGGGATTAAATTAAAGCTCAGAAAGGCAAAACAAGTTTTGGGTACTTTTCTGCCTCTATTTTCAAATAAACCTAAATTCAGTGCAGTATAGGCTTCATAGAATATTTAGGGTTGGAAAGGACCTTAAGATCATCTAGTTCCAACCCCCCTGCTATGGGCAGGGACACCTCCCACTAAACCATGCCACCCAAGGCTATGTCCAACCCAGCCTTGAACACTGCCAGTGATTTCCAGGAAGCTGGAATGCTGCAAGTCATGCATCTGACAGTTACCCTGGTGCAAACCACATTCATTTCACCTCCTCTAATTTTACTTGTTATGACTTTGTTTGTAGGTTGCAAGGCATCCCTCCTTGAGCTGGGTACTTAGACATAGGCAAAGCTGCAATTCCCTCTCCCTTGGGGTTTACTGGCTAAGAAGTCTGTGTCCATCCACGATGGAACAGAGCTTAAAGCAAATAAATGAGGCAAGTTCTTCTGTACCTCATCCTGGAAAGTACTCATTGCTTTCTGTTGACTAATCATAGAATCACAGAATGGTTTGGGTTGGAAAGACCTTAAGATCATTCAGATCCAACCCCCTGTCATGGGCAGGGACACCACACTCTAAACTGTGTCTCCCAAAGCCCTGTCCAACCTGGCCTTGAACACTGCCAGGGATGGGGCAGCCACAGCTTCTCTGGGCACCCTGTGCCAGCGCCTCAGCACCCTCATGGTAAAGAACTTCCTTATATCCAACCTGATCTTCCCTGTTTAAGTTTTAACCCATGACTTTCCCTGCTGTCCCTTCAGTTTTGAAGCAGCTGCTGGGTTTTGGTTGGTCCCAGGGAGAAACCTTGAAAAATGGAGCCTAAGAAAAGGATTTGTTCTCTTAAAGAGCCACTTTATCCCTCATTAAGATGGGCCATATGTTCCCTACCTCAGAGCAGGGATACTGATGAAGGGAATAGCAGTGGGAAAGTGAGGACTCTGTCCCTTTTTACAGATTCCAGCACAGAGAAAAAAGATACCAATAGCTTTAGGGCAGGATACGTTTCTAATCAGGATTTAAATCCTAAATGAATGAATGCTAATGAATTATTACTCCTTTCCTATTAATTAACAGAGTTTCACAGCACCCTCTAGAGAGCCCGGCCAGAACACTGTTGTGCTATACATGGCTTGTGTAGCTCTCTCCTGTCTTGATTATCTCACTATTTTGTAGGGACAAGGGGGTTTTACTACTCAGACACCAAAATGCTTGGACACAGCTGAAATCAGTTGTTACCTTGCTAAAACAGCTGGTTCTGAGGAGGGTGGTGCTCAGTCTGAACTTACAGCCATCTTTTCTGGTTCAGCTGAAAGTTGCTTTAATGTTGAATTTGCTTGATTTAAAGCTCACAAGAACCAGAGAGGTGGAAAAAATCTGATAGAAGAGGACTGAGGAGTTGAGGAAAGGAAGGATTCAGGAATGCTAGCAAGTAATAGGAGGCTGCATCTCCTCCTCATTGCAGCAAGGAGAAATGCTAAGGGAAGTATTTGAGTTTCTACTTGGTTTTGCATTGCTGAGGGCCTGGATATTTAACTTCACGTAGGGAAAAAAGGCTTTGGCGTCTATGCAAGTATCAGCCAAGATGTAGCTGAGCAGCAGTAAACCCAGTGCACAAATTGAAGTAAAGAACATATAAAAGGAAATAAAAGGATCTGCCTAGAGATCAAATGTGGCATTTGTACAGAACCTTATTCAAAATGGATATAAATGCATCAGTTCCTCAGAATTATAGGTGAATCAAAGGAAAATTACAGCCAGGAAGATAAAGCAATCAAGCAGCCGCCTTACCATGTGAGAGGCAGAGATGCGACTTTGAAGCTTCCCGTATGGCTTGCCAAAGAGCCAGATGTTACAGGTGGAACAATGTCCTTTCTGGCTTAGCATCTGGTTCCTGTCCTTCTGATCCATAGAAAAAGGAGATGCGGAAGGATGTGGTAAAAATTATAACTTCACTTAAGAAAAGAGTCTTTTCTGATGCTTTTGTAATAAAATCATATTTGAAGTGAGCATTTTTCTTCAGAGGTGGAGGCTATTGCAGAGAATGAAGATATGATCGCTGTTTTTCACTGTAGTGTGCCATGCTGGAACCTGTTAATTCACTTGGAGTTGGAACAACTCAATTCTTGGCCAATAAGAGGTTATATAGCCCCAAAGGGTAACAATACCTCTGTTTGGGACAGCAAGGATTTGGGATTTATAACCACTTGGTTACATCCATGGCTCTGTCATCCTCAGAAGTGTGTTGCAACCTAACCATGCTCCAGGTTATCCTCACCCCTTAAGTGATGAGCTTTCTTATAAATATGGATAAAATAATATAAATCTATTAAATAACTTAAGATATGTTTTTTGTTGTTGTTAGGAGGGAAAGCAGTTCAAATTCTGGCCTCCCACAATCTTAGTAATTCCTGTCTAGCCTTTACTGGTATTTCAGTTTTCCTTGAACATGATGTAGCACCCAAATACATCAAAATAGAAAGCCAACATCATCTGTTCTTCTCCCTTCCTTCCTTTCTCATCCTCTCTCTTCCACTTTGTACGTAGTCCATCTCCAACAAAAGAAAGATGCAGTTGCTATTGTACTAGAGCACTTTGAAGAATTGATTACAGTGGTTCTCCTTCAATTTAGTACCTTTATGTTGCATGAAATCTCACTGTTATTAAGTCACTTCAGTTGTGTGCTCATTTATATTGATTGGGTTAATCTGTGTTTTTCTCTTACTCTGGTACTTTTTACCACCAGTGTTGAGTTTGCAGCATGTGAGAGTGGTTATACTGCTGCAAAAACACGAAGACCTGTGGATTTAGGATGTAATGTCAGGCTCAGGAAGAGAACATTGCTAAGCAGCTCACAAGGCAAATGACAGGAAATATGAGTATAAATGAGTTGATTGCTCTGCCAAAACCCAATTTTATGTGGCTGCTGGATCCTTGTGATAGTTCACTGTGAAGGACAGCAAGCACATTTCTTCTCCTTTTCGTGCGCCACCATCCATCAGGCCAAGAGCAAAGTCTCTATTTGAGGTCAGGTTTATTATTTTAAATCTAAACCTGTTTTGTATTGCTCCAGAAGTTGTAAAAATACTCTTGCTCCAAACATTCTCCATGACCACTGGGAAAGGGGCTCATGAAACTCCATATATGCAGCCCTGTAGGCAGTGTCACATAAGATAGGATATGACATGGTAACATAACAGACACTGACAGGTTATCCAAGTGCTTCCAGCAAGAAGGAAAGTATCTTAGTACCACTGGCACATCATTATAGAAATTACCAGTGAGCTACTGTCTACTGTAGGTTTCAGAAGGAGCCTCTGGGAAGAGGAGTGTAGTTTCTGAGGAGTCAGTTTATGGGAACGGATCCCACTGCAACTGGGCTAACCAAACAGACTAGCAATTGATGAACGTGAGAAAGCTGGTGGCTGGGAGAATCCATGGCAATGCTTGCACAATACCTTGAAAGGATTTTGTCCTGTTATTTCCACCTCATGATGACCAGATTCAAGCTCATGTTCTATGAGAAGCACTGCTGGATGCTTGTTATGATTTCTGAAAGCAATTATTGCAGTTTCTGTCTGACCTTCTGGCCCTCACAGTTAAAACCGGGTGATGTCCAAGGCTTCTGGCAGGGTCTGGGTACTTTGATGATGTTAGCTCCATCAGCTTCCTTGCTTCTTCCTGAAAGGCCAGAGCTTCCTGCTTTACTTTTCCCACTAAATAAAAATGTTTACAGCTAGATCCCTTTGTATTTATACCCTATAGTTATAAAAAAGCTTCCCTAGGTTTGTCCTCAGGTCAGGAGATGAGCCTGCCCAAAAAACTCACATCCCAGTTTTCCTTTGGGTTGGAGTATTTGTCTCTTATGTGTAATCTTTATCTCAGGGAGTGAAAACCTAAGTCGGAAGCAGTGGAGATACAGTCAGGGCCTATATTTGGACATATTCCTCCATTTTGAAATCGTACAGAACCGTATTTGACACCAGTATTTTAACAGTCTATGAAGTTATACACGTATGTCTTTTACAACTGTATTTGCTCCCATTAAGCCTAAACCAACATTCTCATTATAGAAGATCTCTTGTGTGTTCATGGGTTTGGTCTTTTCCTGAAAGCAGTTGGTGGGACTACTTGGTAGTTGCCAGGGACTGGTCCGAGTAGGCAATTTGAACACAGCCACCCTGTTTTGAGGGAAAGAATTGGTGTATATGGGCACCAGCCATATCCTTCCACTTAACCTCTGAACACAGAAGCATCCAGGGCCTGTTTAGTCACACGGATCCAGCGTGTGTCCATTCGCCCTCCTTCCTTTCGTTTCATTAGCCTTGTTATGCTGTTTTGAAGGCCTTGTGCCTCTCTCCCCATGTACTATTTAGTGCTATCCTTTCACAAATACCTGGTTTAGGCTGCGTTGTTAATACTTCTCAGTGCTCAAAAATCACAAGATGCTACAGCACGGAGAATTATGTCATTGGCTTAAATGTTGCAAGATTAAAAATAATACCTTTTAGGCTCCTTTTATCACCTCTGAGGGAGGTTTTTGGCAGGAGAGGAGAGGTTTTGTACTTCCAAGCTTTTCTCTGCATCACTGATGGGAATTACCTTTTTATTATGAAATGAGGGTAGAGTTTCTCAGTGCCTCATACAATCCCAGGAGTAGGGGCTTTAAGACTGATGTAGTTGCAACAATAATTCAGAATAGAGGAATATCGTTTAATGCTGTCTCCAATTTTCCACTTGTCAGAGATAGATGAAGGGGGTCTGTCCCTAAAGCTAACTTTACCCAGAACTCTTGGGAACATACCACCATAAACATGGATTTGGGCTGCGTTTACATGGCACAGTGCAACGCCATGTAGGCAAATAGCATTTTGTCAATTAAAACTAGTTTAGGTATCTTAATACGGCTCTATATTTGTCTGCTGTAGATAGTTTTCCTTGTGTGGGATAATGAAGGGGTCCATGTTTGCTGCTGCTGCAGAGGGTAAGGGACAGTGCTCAGGCAAGCCTAAACACTTGGGAAAGAAAGAGCCAAATCCATTTAAACATCAAAGCATTGATTTGGGAGCTTAAACTTTATGCTCCTGTTTTGAAGATTTAAAACTTTTATACAGCAGTTAGGGAAAAATACAGTTACGTTTTTGCTCTTATTAGTGGACACTGAAATAGTTTTCCCATTTGGCTACTGACAGAGGGAATCCACAGAGCTGATTTCAAAGCTTAGAGGCAGTTTCTTACCCACATAAATGGTTCCAGCAATAAAGCTTTATATAGAAAGCAGAAAAGAATTACTGGATGTTTATCTTCTCAAGTATACTCTAGAAAACATAGAGAACTGTTCAGAAAGACCTATGAAGCTGAACACTTGATATCTGGAAAACACCATGCATGCATGTATAGACACAACTAAGAGGAAATCAGCAGTGAGCAGGGAGTAACACCTTTCCCTTTTGAGACAAATGGTTCCATCTGAGCTCTAGCGGCTTACTGAACCATGAAGGTAGTGAAGCAGGGCACATAATTCATGTTTCAGGCCATTAGAATGAATTGAGTCTCCACAACTTTATAGAAACATTTTCTCTTTAGCTCCATTTAAGCTGCATGCTCAATTTGAGTGAATGCAAACAAGATCTCCAGCAAGGGGCACTTCCTTAAAAGCAATAAATACTCTCAGTCTTAATCTTCATGATGGTTTCTTAAATGATACTGTTGGGTCTCAGAGGAATGTAAGTGGCATGCAATGCAGTAAGGACAACAGCAAAAAGCCTGTGCAGCAAGTAATGAGAAGCCATGGCTGCTTCTTCCAGGGAGTGGATTGAATCCTCAGACCTGCAGGTAAAGGGGACTCTCTGCTCTCACCAGTAATTTCCACCTCACTTCTGCAGATACAGAAGTAGATGTCTCACAAGTAACTTAATGTGGTTATAGTTGCTCTGGCTCTGACCTGGACACCTAAATAAATGCACCTCCTTCTTCTAGCTCATTTTGTTGGCTAAGAGGTCACCCCCATGTGTGAGCTTGTTTAGATGCTGTGCTTCTTCATCCTGAGACCAATATCATTCCTTACTTAGACTACAGCTTACTTTTTTATCTTTACAGACCATAGCCACAGTCCTTCCTGATGCACTATAAGTTAGGCTTTCATTTTGCCACGTTTTGACAGTGCTCATTCTTGTGGCAAGATTTTCCTTAAGGCTGTCCTTGGAGGGACATTTGGTGACGAACAGGAATACTGCTCTTGTTTTTCTCATTCAAAACATTCCCATGGCTGTGGAGTATTCATGTGGCACTTTTGAGTGTACAGAGCCCTCATGGTGTTTGTGGGGGTGTGCTAGAGGGCATGGCCGACACTGGCATAGTGCAGGCTATTGGCAAGAGCAGCAAAGTAAGACGTTTTAAGGGTCTAATTGTGTGTTCTCCAGGATTTGCTGCTGTAAGCAAAGCCACTTCACCCCTGAGTGGCAGTTTGCCTGTGTGCAAGCGGCTTGTCTTGTGAGGGACTCTGAAAATTTAACCTATTTACACACAGCATGGGATCCTGGGGAGCAAGAGCCTGGAGAAGTGTAAGGTGTTAACTACACTGTGTTAGCTGGCTGTGCTCTATAGAAGTGGTATCACCCCCTAAGAGTAGATCATGCCTTGGAATTACTGAACAGCAGGAGATGCTTGCCATACAATTTCATTTAGAACTGCTGGTGTGACTGTGGCATGTGGGATGATGTAGTGGAAGCTTGCACGCTCCCTCCTGGCATGAGAAATAAATGCCTTAGCCTGAAATTGTGACTTCAGATTAAAGTGCCGCATGCAGTTATTTGGTTTCAAAAGTTACTCAGAATGAAAACACATTTATTAGAGTAAGTGCGATCTATATCTGATAAATGGAAACACATCTGGTCCATACCCCTGATACAAACCCCGCAGCATTAATTATATTGATGGTTAAAGCTGAGGAGTGAGTTGAACATTATTTATAGTGATCTTTGCTAAGTAAATAATTTTAAAAATGGCTTTCTAAACGTAACGTTTCCCTTTTAAGAAGCCCTACAGAATTAAAGAGGCTTTCCAATGGAACATGAAACATATTGCAGAGGGAGAGCCAGAAGCTTGCTTGATTAATGTGCATGATTATCAGCGATGCAAATCACTTTCACTTATTAAGTCTTGTTTAATATCCTAATGAAGGCTTCCTGAGCAGATTTGATAATTCCAGAGAAAGTGACTGTGAACTAATGCCCTTTCAACATGTTGAGAATGAGCAGCGCTATAAAGAAAACCTCATTTACTATAATTCCCACCAAATGTGGTATCTTTTTCTAGACTCCTACCTCACAGCAGGAGACAATTAACCTTTTCAATGCCAGAAGTGATTCCCGATGTGTTCCAGCTGTGAAGGCCAGCAGGTCAGGCATGAATGAAGTTTACCTTCCGCTTTTTGGTCTGAAAAAAACACAATTATGCAAACATGGCAAGAAAGCCCTGGGCAACTCTGGGCTTTCACATGGGTTCTGTCAGCGGGTATAAATGGGCTTCTTACCTTAGAGAGAAGGGGTCTGTATCACTCGACAAAGCTGTGTGCTTCTTGCAGGGAATGCTGTGTATCTCACACATTAATTTGAAGTGGGTCTTTCTGCGTGCACCACAACAACCCAGAGGTTCCCTGGGTTGAGTATCTGGGTAATTAAATACTTGTCATTTTGAAGCCTTTAACAGACGTATTACCATATGAAGACTGGCTGAGAAAGTTGGGGCTGTTCAGCCTGGAGAAGAGAAGCTGCTCGGAGACCTCAGAGCAGCTTCCAGTGTCTGAAGAGGGCCATAGGGATGCTGGAGAAGGACTCTTCATTAGGGACTGTAGCGATAAGACAGGAGGTGATGGGTTCAAACTGAAACAGGGCAAGTTCAGGTTAGATCTAAGGCAGAAGTTCTTCCCTGTGAGGGTGCTGAGGCGCTGGCACAGGGTGCCCAGAGAAGCTGTGGCTGCCCCATCCCTGGCAGTGTTGAAGGCCAGGTTGGACACGGGCGCTTGGAGCAACCTGCTCTAGTGTGAGGTGTCCCTGCCCATAGAGGCTTGGAACTGGATGCTCTTAAGGTCATTTCCAACCCCAAACATTCTGTTATTCTACGGTACTGTAGCTGTGATAGTCTACTGATAGATGAGAGTTAAGGCGCATTGTGGGAAGCAATGACTTTTTTCCATAGACCTTGACTCACTTCTAAATTTGGAAGTGGTGGGAAGTGATGGAAAATGGCACATTTTCCCTGTTCCTCCCTTCACCCTCTCCATGCAATGTGTGACTTCACATCAGCAGCTTGTTCCAGAGTTAGGGTAGTCACACCTAATCCCTTTACAGGTGATGTGAGCTGAGAACCTGCATGGTCGACTCCAGAGCTATAAGCTTTGCCTTAAACCATGGCCGTTCCCACCCACAACTGCAATCCAGTCCTTTGCAGTTTCAGAGATTTACGAATTCCCCCTTTAATTTAAAAGAACAAAACCGATAACAAAGCTATAAAGAAATAGCTTTAATGAGAAAACATATAAAAGCCATTTCAACATGGGCTTATCTGGAGATTTTCTATGAAAAACAAGACTTATAGTTAGATTTGGTTTTAAAGCAGACAGTCCTCTGGGAATGAAGCACCTGAGGGAGAGAAATTGGATGGCAGAAAACCCTTAAGAATTTTGTGGGTATTTTTACTAGATCTGCATTAGGGCAAATAATATGAATTGGACTGTGCTTTCAGGAAACACATTTTCTAATTCACATACTCATATGCGACAAGCTTTTAATATATACTTATAATAAATACAATTTGGTGGTACACATCTCCCACATGACTGAGAGCTGTCATAAGATATGACTGTATGACAGGATTTGTATCTTTATTTCAACATATAATGAATTAAGAACAGCATTTCAGATAACCATAAGTGACATGATGGATCTCGAAGACATAATCGCATTTCAGCTGCTAATATAGTAACAGCGGTAAAAATAAAGATACGTTAAGAGCTTGCTTTGTTAAAAAGAAAAGGCACACAAGTTTTATGAATCGGTGTCAGAGATGGGCTTTTACACACCTTCTGAAGCATTGCATCCATCAAGGGAACTTTCACAATGGAAGCGTTTCAGTGTACAGATGCATCATATGTTTCATTTAAACATGGAAAGTAGTTGTGGCTGAAAAGCCCATGTGTGCTGCAGGAGTGAAGAACACAGAAGTATGTTGTTGACTTTGAGCTATCAGTTGAGGTAGACCAAGTCAAAGAACTATTACATGTATGTCTGCTGCTGTTCCTGCCAGTGACATAGAAGTGCTGCGTCCACGTGAGAGAACTTGGTGGTTTGGGATTCCTGAGGACTTCAGCCAAATGTCACTTAAAGAAATACCCAATGTCAGGTCAAAGGGCTGCTCCAAGTCCTTTTGTCATATAAATGAAAGAACGCTTAAGTAGAACAACAAAATAGGAGATATTTTAGTCAATTTTGCTTCAAAGAGTGTGAAACAGCTGCTTTTTCCTTTTACCTTTGATACGACAGGCTTTCAAAGAGTTGTCAACATCTTTTTCATGAAAAATTAAGAAAGGATAATGTCCAAACCAGTTTTTAGCCCTTGAAAAATGTGACTATAGGGAAAATAAAGTGTTATTTTCACAGCCTACCTCTTGAAAGTTTTCCGACAGAGCTGTTGCGTATGCACTGCCAGAAAGAGAATGAGAGTAGCCATAAAGATTTGCACTAAATAGGTGTAACTGGAATAACAGAGAGGAAATGAAGTTGAAGAGTGGAAGGCTAAGTACGTTTGGGGTTATATCATAGGTACCAGTGTAATTCAGTTCCCAGATAACAGGAATAGGGCCATGCATTGCTGATTCTCATTAACAGTTGGCCCTAAGGCTGTGACTGACCCTCTCTGTTAATCGACATCATCTTCTCTTTGTAACCGTTATGTTACTGTAGCATAATTGGCTTAAGTAAACCCTTAGAGATCCCTGAAGTAAGCAGTGTCACTGCATATTTGTGTGGCTCTGGAGGGGGTGTCCAAGGTGGGCTGCTGGCCTTATGAGAGATGCAGGTGTATCCATAAAACATCTTTGCCCCTGCTTTGGGCCTCTTTGTAGCTCCTGGGAGCTGAACTCCCTAAAGCTGTGGTTATTTTGGTTGAAGCTCTCCATCATGCCTGCCCTCACAACTGGTGTGGCCACACCTGAGTGGGTTATAGTCTGTGCTGACAACTCTACTGGCTTGGTTAACCTGTTGATTGACTGTGCAGCAATACTGGAGGATCTGTCCAGGTCTACTCTGGGGAGATGCAGTGTAGCTGCTGTGCTAAGTCAGTGGTCAGCACAGGTTTGTTCCAAGTGTCATATATAAAACGTGCTAACTTTTAGGGATGTTTCATAAATTCATCATACATTTTGAAAGAAGTAGAGGCATGAAGAAACTCTTTCTACCTGCTGAATTGTTCATGTGCCAACACCTTGTTTTTTTGGAGGTGGTCCTTGTGTAGATGGGCTTTTTCCCTCTTTTCCTTGTTCATTACCTTCTTACTAGAGGCACAAAAGGGTATTTTCCCTCTAAGCTGATCTCATTCACATAGCCTATATGATAACAAGGATTGCCTGCAAGCCTGCTCTTAAAAGACAGGTATCTGTTTCCTACCCCCAGGCATTTAACATGTGTGAACATCACAGAAAGCTATACCTTTAGTGTGCAAAAGAATTTAGTACCCATTGCCAGCAGTCATAAGTAAACAAGTGAAAAACTGCACTGAAAACCGGCCTGATTTTATGTTCCACAAAGCTACTGAATAATAAACTCTCCTCCTCCTTGGTTCCAATGAAGAACTTAATTATTAGAGAATAATTCCCTTTGGAGTCAATAAAGTGTTTGCAAGGGGCAGCAATAACTATGAACCTCCTGTAGACCACTGTTTCTAGGTTATTGAGTGACTTAAAAGTATTCATGGCCCCCAGTCTACTTCCAAAGTGCTCCTGCTGCAGAAATTGCTGCCATACCTGACATCCTTCCCAATTACACAAGAAGAGAGGGGCTTTGAGCTAAGGGACATGGTGTCCAAATCATCCTTTTAGCTACAGAGGTGTTTGCTGTCTGTACAGATTAAGGCAGTGTTGGGATGTTGTGGAGAAATCACCAGTCATCCTGTACATATTGGGTGTAGAAAGAAGGGGTTCTTCATGGATACTTGTCATGGGTTCAGCAGCAGCAGCTATTTTTTCTTTAAGCAGTAGCTGGGGAGCACTGTGTTTTGGATTTTTGGCTTAGGAACAGTGCTGATAGCACCAGT
>JASSUY010036238.1:0-155786 GCA_032466535.1 Forpus xanthops
GCAGGTTAAAGCCATTCCCCTGTCCTGTCCCTCCATCCCTTGTCCAAAGCCCCTCTCCAGGTTTCCTGCAGCCCCTTTAGATACTGGAAGACAGTTCCAAGGTCTCGTGTGTGGTTAATGATGCGTGCTCTTCAGCGCTGGGAGTGTTTGCAGTGCAGCTGCATGGACTTGGTAGCTGTTTGCAGGAGTTAAATTCAGCAGTTTTGCCTGCAGAAATGTATTTTTTACCCACCTTGCTGCTATTTCACTTGCTCTGCGCTGTTTTATGCAGAATTGAACCTATCTTGCTTAGTTTTCTCCAACCATCCTCTCTTCCTGCTCCCATGGCCTCTTTGACATGAATGGATTAAAAGTCATTTAAAAAGTAAGTAAGGAGGATTTAGTGACTAGCAAAGAGTAATTCTTCCTGCTCTAATGCTCCTCCTACTCACCGCAAGGGTGGCCAACATTTAACTTCAGCTGATAAACTGATCAAGCTGTGAAAATAGTTGGTTTCAGTAGGAGAAACGTTACCCCTGCGTAGGCACACAGCTTTGGAAGGGAGGTTTTCCTGTAACTCCTTCCTTCCCTGATGAGCCTCCCCAAAATTAAGGTTATTTCAATGTAAATGGAAGCTTTGTTCATCCTGAGAGATGACATTTAAAGAGAGAAGGGGGCTGCTTAGCCCAATAATTGCACCTCTTATTAACCCACGGCTTTAACTCGGTCTAATGATGGTCTGGCCTTAGCATCTTTCTGCAGCTGTGCTTCTCCACAGGTTTCTGTTCTGGCTCCAAAGCTGACCTACGGAAGAGTGGTGGGGAGAGCACATAATTGCGGTGATGAGCTGCTGCACATCTCTCAAACTCTAAGCCACAGCTATTAGCTTCCATATACAGAACACATTACAGCTGGTTTTGTTTGCCCACCAATGCTTTTAAGGGTCAGTACAATGGAAAGCAGTAAACCTCTCTGATTTTGGCAGCATTCCTAGCCTGAAGATGTGTACTGGAGGTGAGAAACTGAAGGATGGACTAGATTTCCCCCCGTTTTGCTCTCGAGGTGCTCTCCAGCCCTTACACAGATGTGCTGCAGTGGTACTGTTGTGCCATAGTTTATTTGAGCACTTTATAGACCAAACTCAAGGATAGGGTTTTCTGTGCTTTAGCACTTCCCTGTTAAGTTCAGCTGCTGGTGCTGTGTGATGATCACCTCCAAGCGTTCTCAATGGTGCACGTACCTGTGTGAATTCTGACTCCACCTATCTCAGTAACCACATATCAAGGGTGGGATCAAGGAAAAGCTGAGGAGTGTTGCAGATGAATGACAAGTGACAACCCCAATTGTCTGTGCAGAAGTAAAGACATCTAAACCACAGACAGCCCATCAAGTGCATGCTCAAGTGGGGTTACCCCCAGTGTACAAAAAGACAACCCGAACACTTGTAGATTTCACACTTTTATTAATGCAATTTAAGTTAGGCTGGAACCTGCAAGTTCCGAAGAGGCCACTCCAGGCTACTGGTACAGCTTTGTCATAGCAAAAGAGGTACCTTCAATTCAGCTGAGAATGAATGATGCCACATGCTGTGATTATTCAAAACATAGTGCATCAGTGGAAGTTCAAATATAGTTTATACACAGTGATTATGAAAATATAATTTTTTCCATACAATATTTTACTTCTGCTAACTACAAAATATGATAAAGAAAAATAATTCATTTATTTCTCTAGCCCTAGGAATCTTCTTCTACTGCAACATACACATCACTCTCGAGGAAAGCGATGAGGTGGGAGAAGGGACTCCAAAATCACGCTGAAATACTCCTCTTGAGTCTATAGTTGTATTTCAGCAAGGATTTGGTGGTGTCCTGGAGCCAGATCAAGAGGCCTGGGAATCTTGAGGAAGGAAAATCCCAATTCTGACCCACAGAACACCGGGATTTTGAGTCCCGGAAGTTCACGTCATATGCCTGAGTCAACCCAGCTTGAAAATAAGGGAGAATCCAGCAATTCCCCCCCAACAAATCACAACCTGGTCCTGAACTAATCGATCAATGGCAAAGCAGCATTTTCATAACAACTACTGAGACAAGAAGAATTCTGCTCAGAGGACAGGAAATCTGCACTGCAAGTAAAAGACAACCCACCAAAGTGACAAGCTACTGCCAACAGTGTCACATTCTGTAAGTTTTAGGATACACTGGTTCTTAACTCCCAGTACTAGCTGTGTTTGCTTAGGTTCTAGGTCAGTTTTAACTTTGGGGTGTTTTAAGGAAGCATCTGAGGTAAGAGTTCTTGATGCACCACCTTCTTTTTGGTATAGTTTCTTCATGTGCTTTTTGATTGTGTATAAAATAAAGATGTTAGATGAGAACTAGATTGACACTACAGTGGAAACAGCTTATTAAATGAAGTGCACCGCCACTTAAAGCGATGCCGTGGGGCTTTCTGCACTGCAGAAGTCACACAGTTCCCTATTTGCTCGCAGGTAAAGCAGTTGTGGAAAGGGTACTTTGCCCTACACAAAATGCTTTTAAAGCCACTTTACAGTGGGCCTGAAGTGGAACACTAAGATCTGGCTGGGAAAAGGGTTATGCCCATGCTTTCAAGGATTCAGTGTGCAGGAGTATTTGCATAGTACATTAAGGGGAAACTGGTGCTATATATTCATATCCTGGAGTAACAATGAAGGATGGAGCAGGTGCTTGGCCACAATGCTTGTCTCTACTTTGGTGACAGTACTGTATTTTCCTATGGACATTTAGCTCCCCACAAAGAATGAAAACTCTACAGGTACTCCACTTTGCAGTGGTTGGGACATATGAAAGCGAGAGAATTCTTCTTACCAGCTGTGACCGATAGTGCAATTTCACACTGATTTGGAAAGGATTAAAGAAGACATCCAATTTCTGAGCAGGGGGTGTCTGAGTTGCTGCGTAGGCAGATCCCTGCAGTGGAAGCAACTTCCCTTGCACAGTTTAGAAGGTGATAAAGCTCTTCTATACCTGCATTCAAACTACTACAAGGCAATATGACAGTGATGGCAGCTAACTACTGTTTTCACCCCAGAAGGGTACCTGAAAACATCCTGTGGACATTGTCTAAACCACATGTGTCATTTAACACACTGCATGAATGAAGAAACTAACTGTAAATATACTAGCCTAACTGTAAACCTGAACTTTGTTGCTACTATACATGAATAACATTTTCTATTTATATTGCAGCTACAGATTTAATAAATAGAATTGCATATATTGTGCTTTATAAATTAAAATGCATTCCAAAGTGAGGCAATGCTAAACAATGAATCTATTCCACTCTCCCCCCCCAAAACCAGCCCATTTCCTCACTCTGTTCATAAAGGGAGAAACAGACACTTTCTGTTTCTGTCTTTTAAACAAACCCTCCCTCCCCAAAAGTGATCAAAGAAGAGTTTACTTAGGCACTACTGCAAATATAAGTTGTCTAATAATCATCACTTCTAACGTAATAAGGGGAGGAGGTGAAGAAAGTCACACCAGAGGTTTTGCTTCCTTCCTCTTCAGCGTATTCTCTTCCCTATCTGACGCTCTGAGACATGTGCAAAGGTGTCAGCATCTCCTCAAAGATAGCTCCTTTTACATTAGATCCCCTCAAGTTAGCTTCTTGTAGATCACAACCTGATAGATCACAGTTCTAAAGGGGAGAAGAAAAGTCAATGTTAATTGAGTATACCCAGAACCTACTGAGTTCAAAGCTTTACATTTCCACAGAAACCCCATCTCCCTTCAAACATTTCAGTGTAAACTTCTCGTCCATCTCTCAGGTTTAGAGTTTTATTTACTTGTGAGAAGTAACTTCCCACAGCAGCAGCTGGAGTTATTTTCAGTGTTGTTAAGACTTAAACTCTTCATATCAAATTCTCTTCGAGGCATTACTAATGCTTGCTGAACACCGCCAGGGAGAAGCTGCTTCCTGCAGTCCCATTAAACAGTACTCTGAGTACTTCCCTAGGACTTGAGGAAGAACAGTCATGTACACAGCTCGTAGAGTCAGCTAGTTTGTGTAACTGTGACAGCAGTGTATCACACACCACCAGTCAGGTAAGATTCCATCACTGGTCTACAAATGGTGTCTCAGGATAAAGTCCCCCACAAAGCCAAGCAATTGAGTTTCTCTTTAAGTTCTTCAGTGATGGCACGATCCTACGCTATGAGGATCAGTAACGTTTCCATGCATCACTTTTGAGATAATATAAGCCGTTCTATGGCTTTAGGGTGCTGGCAAATCCAAGACATTAGACTCACCCGACAAAGTGAGGCTACAGTGAGATTGCTTACATCATCTATAGCTCACTAAGCCTGAAAAAAGACTGATTCACTCTGGTTTGAAGCTGGAGACCTCAGCCAAAAGCCAGCAATCGCCCCAATTCTATCAGTTGACTACTTAGTGTATTAAATGAATCATAACTCACTTCCAGATCAGTTCCTGCCAAAGTTGCTCCTCTAAGATTACAGTTTTTCAGTTTTGCATTTTTCAGCGTTGCAACTCTTAGATTAATTCCTGTCATTTGACTGCCTTCCATGTCCACACCTTTCAGGTTGGCACCTAAAACACACAGAGTAGTTTTATGAGGAGAAACAGAATCACAGCAGCTCCAGAACAATGCTTCCTCAGAACCATGTAAACTGATAGAGAGCAAGGCAGAACTTGGAATTTAATGATTATATGGTCACACACAGTCCTGTATTTGTGGCTTTGTCTCATGAAAACATGGACTGTACAAACCAGAGCAAACCTTTCACGTGCCATGTAGCTTTACAGACACGTGGTTCAGTTTCCACAAAACCTCCTTACCTTCCAAATTAGCTTTAAGGCCTGATGGATCTTCAAAATTGCACCCTTTTAGAGATGCTCCTTCTGCATTGGAACACAGCATTTTCACCCCTTGAAGGTTTGCACACTGGCAGAGAAACATGTCAGTGAGATTGGTAAAAGCTCAAGGATAAACAGTACAAGAATGAGCAGAGTTTTCATTTCTATTTTGGAAGTGAATCCTGTTAAAGCACAACAGCCTTCTTATTGTGAGGAAGTGCAAGAACTCGCTATGTAATTACTTTATCATCAAGGAGGCAGTTATCACTCAGTGCCCTTTTCCCCCTTTTTTATCTAAGAGCATCAAAAAGCTTGTGATCTAACTAGAAAATACTGAAAACCTATGTGTTTTACACTTATCTGCTTGTTCCTATTCCTCTTCCTTTAAAATAACTTCCCTTAAAGGACAGCCTGGACTTTCCAAGAGAGCTGCTCTTACATCAAGCACTGATCCGGAGAGGTCAGCTCTCTCAAGATTGGCACAGCACAGGTTGGCGTGCGCCAGGTTGCACCGGCTCAGGTTTGCCATCTTGAAGTTGATGTATCGAAGATCGAGACGCGAGAGATCCGCTCCGCTGAAATTGAGACCCTAAGGACAAAACAAGAAACCCCAGAATGATGCTGCAGGGTATTCCCCCACCAGACATCAACACTACAGAGCAAGACAGAGCCTGCCTTTTCCTACCTGACAGCGCAGCTCGGATTTGGTTGGGGTTGCCAGCAAGAATCGGACAAACTCCTTGCGAGATATAGGAGAATGATCCTCAGCTGGCTGTGAATTCTGTTGAGAGAGTTGTTTAAAAGCTAATATAGATAGGACTAACATTGTATATTGCCTGGAAAGACAGGGCATGTGCAGTCATGTATTAAAGAAAACAAATTACCTTAATAGCTATTTCTAGATGTTCAATTAGTGAATCGATACCAAAAAACCTGGCTTCTTCCAAAACACCTACCAAAACAAAGCAAGATGCGTTATGCACAGGGAGGTGTTAAACACGAGAGCACTCTTCTTCCCTCACTGGAGAAAGCCACACTAAGAACATGCCAAAAACTTAGGGTTAATCCATCTTTACTGGTGGAGAAGCATCCATTCAATTGACTTTCCCTACTTGTAACACCTTTTACACATCTTAGCTAAACTAACAAAGAGGAATAAATAGAACACTTGAAGTTTAAGGAGTCTTGAAGAAACACATAAACTCATCAAACTGACAACCAATACGTTACATTAGATGGAACTGGACAGAGGAAAAGCAAGCTTGTTTGCAGCTAAAAGGAAAACATAACTCAGGATGTTTCCAATACCAGTATTAGGTTAAAGACATCAAATCCAGAATCACAGCCAGATATTAATCCATTAGGGAGGATTTTTCATGTTCTCAAGAGAAATCAGTTTATGCAGTCTGCCTTCATTAAACCAAGCATGAGGAATTGCAATGCTTGAGAATGTATTCACCAAAGGAATATCCCAAACACTTAGATGAGCATACAAAAGTGCCACTCATTTTACCACCTTTACCTGAGGGCAAACTTTAACTTCCAAAGAGTAATAACTTAGGAGATGTCATACAGGTAATACCTACCTAGCAAATTAATGCCATCATTTACAATGAGCTGTCCGTGACGCAAATAGTTCAAAATTGGCTCAAAATACTCTGGACTGCGGTCAATTAGGAATGCTCCTCTATGATCTTGCTTATTTCCCCAAGCATCTGTTTCCACAACATATATATAATTAAATTTGATGTAGTAATAGAAGAGCATTTGTTTCAGTTTCAGAACTTTATTACCAAAGGGGACTGGATTATGAAACATTCCACTTGAAAGGGTGCTTCTTAGGAAGAGAGGAGTGTGGGGGGCAAATAACCTTAAAATGAACTTGCTCCTCCTGCTATAAAGCACTGAAATGTTTTACCACATACATAAGAATTTTTGCTCAGGTCAAAGCAGAATTAAGATTTTAGTCTGTCCCCATTTCCTAAAGGCTCTTGTGCAGTGTTTGCTCCTTGATTTCCTCGACAAAAGTGACCAAGATGCAACAATAAGATGAAAACTTAAAATCAAAGACCCCACAATATTAACTATGGATGGAAATTGTATTTTCAGTTTGGGAGATAAGCTCCATGGGCAATGGAGAAAGAACTATTTGAAAGAGATTACATGTTCTGCTATGATACTTCAACATACTTCTGATATTTTAAATTATGAACAAGAATCTCAACTTGATAGTACCTTTTGCCTACTTTGCTAATTAAACAATAAAGCTTATTTCAATGTACTAACCTTTATCTTTAAACATGTGGGCCAACATACTGTCAGGTTCTTTGTTAACCAAAGTGCTCCTAGAAAACAAAGGCAGCACAATTTCAGTGAACGTTTTGCTCACAAGACAAGCTTTGGGGTTCTTGTGTGTCTTCTGCCCTTGACAGCTTGAAGCCAATGCTGCTGTGTGATACACATTCCAACAGCTACCATGCTGCTAACTTCACACAGTGGGATAGCAAAATACATTTCTGACCCTGCGTATCATACTTTAAATACAAAGCACTTGGTTAACTGAAATACTCCAAGGATAAATCTAGGCTCTTCAGGCTTTTCACCAGTTTTACTTCATACATAAAACTAAATACAAAACCCACAGAAAGCATCAGAAGTCAAAGACCTCTGATGTTATTTTCTAGTTCATTTGCAAGAGCACCAGAAGCCTCACCAACTCTTATAACCTATTCACTGCAGTTCTTTCAGAACGAACCCAACAAGTTGCATTTTTACCGTGTAGTGGTGAAGTATCGGCCGCCAACATTGAGTGTTAACCAGTCTGTGTGGGACCCTGTCAGTCCTTCATGAGGTCTCCCATCAGTCTGAGGATCTACACAGAGGAGGAAGGCATTCTTAGAAAAATGGTGACTATTTCTGAATGCTCCACGTGAAAGAAAACACCAGAAAATAAACTTTAGATTTACATTCAAGCAAAACAAAACCTCGACACCATTAAACAAAAGGTTAAGAGAATATGAATTAGAGACTCACCAATGAATGGTTCCCCTTCACAGACAAAGAGAACATCATCGTCTCTGAGAGGAAGAGGAAAAACAAGATTAATCATCATTTCCTCTTCATTTCCTCCACAGTGGGAGCCCCTCCTGATTTTTTCAGGTAAAGAATAATCGATTGCCATTATTTAGAACTTCAGTATCTGACTGCCATCTCTATTTTGCAGAGTCAGTGGATTGCAATGTGACTGACTTCACTGGAGATGTTCTTTGAACCACCCAGGTAGGCATCATTTCTGTTACTCAACCAGTTTAATTTTACAAACTAGTTTCTTTTCACCCCACTCTGGGAGCATTTATTCCACAAAGCCCAAGCAATGCTGGAGTTTGTCTCCTCTTCAGAAAACCCCTGTCCAAGTGCAGACCAGAACACTGGGGTTTTCCTGGTACATACAGCATACCATGAATCAATACAGAGGGATGCTAAAAGGCATAAAATACAGCTTCCATCATTATCAAGTTCTGATTCACCAAGATAGAAATGCTTTGAAGTTCAAAAGACAGTATTATTTTTCCTTGAGGCATGAAAGCACTTTGGGCATACTGGCTGGGAATGATACTATCTAAGGAAAGCACTGGTAATTGATTAAGGTCAGAGGATTAACAGGCCAGTGAGTTTCTTAATCCATACCCGTGATTTGACTTCCATTGGCTAAGCCTTACCTAATCAAAGCGATATCATCAATGAGTCCACCTTTTCCATTGTAAACACTGGTCGCTTTTATTCCAAGCTTATTACTAGCCACAGACAGCAAATCTGATAAAGTGCCATACACAGCCACAACCTGTGGGAGAGAGAAGTAGCTGCAGGTCTGTGTTCATATGGCTTCTGTCAGTTCAGACTGGTTACCAGGTTATCAGTACCTTCTTACAGAGGGAGGAAGATCATGTACAGATCTGTACTATTAAAAGGAAACAAACAGACCAACTTTAATGTTAAAGCAGACTTCCCTTAAGACAGGGTGACCTGCACATTTGTGACCACAAGTCAAGGTACTTGAGGAGGCAGTGAGAGAATGAGTCTTGGTACTATATTATGATTCAATTATTTATTTCCCTGAAGAAATACTGCTGTTTGCTCTAAGCCTCTCCAGAATTTATTTCCCTCTCTAAAATCAAAGATTACAATCCCATTAACTTCACATATGGATGGGAAGAACTGGAGACCACGGGTAGCATTTAGTAGAACCACAGGGACTTTTCCAACGCTGGTTGTGCCTAGAAACATGATTGTTTTCCCTTATGAGACAACACATCACAGGTATTAAACACACAGAGTATCTAAGCAGGATTATTTGCTGGCTCTCCAGCAGCGTGAGTTTGACGTGGCAGAGGCCTGACATCCTGCAAGACGAAGACTTTCCTTAGGGCCTGACGTAGTAACTTTTGCTTGAGGAAGAATATAGTGCAGTATATCGAGGCTATATTGCAGTATATCAAACTGAACTCTCACATTTACCGGACATACGTAAAACCACCCAGAAAGGCAGGACATCCTGCTCTATCTGAAATGATCTCCTGCAAGGGCAGCAAGCAAAAGCTCATAATAAGAAACTGAAAGTCTATTTTTCAATATGTTTGTGTCATATCGTACAATAACCAGAACCTCAGAAGCAAAGGAGGCTTTAATGTGGGCACATTACTGCACCTCATTTGGAGGCTGGAACTAGATGATCTCAAGGTCCTTTCTGACCCAAACCATTGCAGGTTTCTATGAAGAAGCCGTGTAAAAACGAGAGCTGATCCATCCACGCAGTGACACATTACACAGCAAAGAAAAGTCGGTTTTCCTTCTGCTTCCAACAGTGACATTTCAGGGAGGGTCACAATTCCCGATCGCTTCCCACCCTTCCCCAGGACGGACGTGGCGGGATCCGCACAACCAACGTGACAGCGACCCGGCGGTGGCTTTAACCGCGGCCCCAGCGGTGTGGCGGTCCCCGATCCCCTCAGGCGGGCAGCACCCGCAGGCCACGGGGCCCTTCAAACCGAGGGGCGGCCCTGAGGGGGCGGCTCAGGGCCTCTCCTCACGGCGCGGGGGTCCCGCCACAGGCACCGGCGCCTGACGGGAGGGGAGGGGAAGGGACCCCCCCCGCCGCCCCTCACCTTCCCGTTCCGGGGGCTGCCGTTAACGAACAGCGTGACCCGCCTCATGCTGCGGCGGCCGCGCTCCTCCGGCCGAACCCGGAAGGCGGTGGCCGCTGACCGACATGAGCGCGGCCAATGGCGGCCGCACCGCCCCGAGCGCGCTGACCAATGGCAGCCGAGAGGCGGGCGGGCGGGCGGGGAAACGCCCCCCGGGCGGGCTGCAGCCAATCAAGGGAGGAGTAACGCCCCTCATTTGCATAAAGCGTGAGTCGCTCCTGATTGGTCGTGGGCTGTCACGTGGGAGCGGATCGTTGGCGGTTTGAAAATGGGGTTTTAGCGCATCGGTGGCCGTTGTGCTCCTTCCGCGGGTGAGGAGAAAAAGAATCCCCCGTTCCCGGGGCGTCTTACGGGAGACCGGGGAGGAGATGGGGTGTGTCTGCCTCTCCTCAACACCCGTTCTCATTCTGTGCACCTTTGGCCGTGATGGGCGGTGAGGGCAAGGAGGAAGGGGACGAGAAGGACGAGGGTGCGGAGGGATACGCGGTAGTGCGGTTCGGTTTGAATGGCTGAGGCGGGACCGAGTTGGTGGCTGAGGGAAAGCGCAGGGGTGGGTGTGAGGGGGTCTCGGTATGGGGGGGAGAGCCGGGCCGAAGGCGAAGGAGGAGGTGGGGAGCGCTGGTGAGGGGATATGGAGGAGGGGGGAGCCCTGGGAGGGTACCTGAGGGGTCTCGAGGGCGGAGCGGTGCGCGCTGATGGGGCGCTGGGGGAGTTGTGGGCCCTGAGGTGATGGGGGTGAGGCCACACGGGGAGCTTCTGCCTGGGGCAGGCGCGTCTCGTTGGTGCGACCGGGTAGAGGAAGGTACCGATTTCTAGTGTGGGCTTAACGACAAGTAGTGCGCAGGGTACTCTGACGGTTTAATTCTGTTGCACCAAGTGCGGAAAAAGGCATGTATCTCTGGAACCCGAGTTTCAGATTGCCGTTATTGACTTCTGCATGCTTAACTTAAAATCGAAGGAGCTTCATGCAGAAAATCTTTGCGTCCTAAATGTGCTGCTTCATATTAAACTGCTAATATTTGTTGTGACACTTACAGCAGAACGATCACAGTGTGATTATAGAATCATGGTTTGGGTTGGAAAGGACCATAAGATCATCTAGTTCCAAGCCCTTACCATGGGCAGGGGCACCTCACACATACTTTGTGCTTAACACACTTTGTACTAACTTGAAACTGAAGCTTTATGAGGAGTGGAAGCGCAGTGTGAAGCACTTCTGTTGTGCAGACTTACAGTGTCTTTTTGTGTCCTTGCTGTGGTGGTGCCAGGAGATAAGGCTCTCCCTTTCACCTAGATTGGGTAGAAGTTTGAGAACGGTGACCAACACTTGCTCTTACTCTATACCTATTAAAATATCTTCTTTTCCTTTTCGGTGGGTGTGTGTAATTACAGGAGCGCAAAGGCTGGCTGAGCGTTCCTTAGAGTAAATCGCTAAAGATGCGCGGGCGACCTAAGAATGTGAGTGTTTCCTTGAAAGTTAAAGAAAATGAGAGTGTGTGTCCTGAAGAGAAGGAGGAAGCCTTTTGCCCTGACCTCGCAAAAGGCCAGAAGATTTGCAAAGGGACTAAATCAAAAGTCATCAAGGCATCCAAGAAGGAGAACGTCAGTGATGGGAACCAAGCGCGGTTGCAAGAATGCACCCTGAGATACAGCCCAGGCCTCAGGAGGGAATCGTGCCACAACAAGGAAGAGGATGGTAGCTGTCAGTATACTCAGAGCTTTTCTGATACACCAACAAGGGATGTGGTCGTTGAACCTCCCTTACCTTTGAACAGCAAGGAAAACATGTCACGAAGTAGGCCCGTGTCTTTGGGTGGTGAATGCTACGTGACACCCAATAGGAAAAAAGCAGAAGAATCTGATTGTGGAATATCAGAGAAACAGAGGAAAATCCCTGTTGATTTCGCAACTGCAACGACTGGTGAATTTGGGGTTACTCAAGAAAGCTTCAGTATGCCATCTCTTGGTAAGGCTGGAGTGCCTAATGACAGTTGTCTTCCTTAGAGGGGTATCTAGGGTTCATCTAGTCCAACCTCTTATCAAAAGCTTCAATTCGGGTCAGGCTCAGGTTGTCTGGCTGAGTTGGAATGTGCCCAAGGATAGGACTGTGGCATGATGTTGCTGTCATTCCTTATTGAATGTTTTTCTGTATGGTTGATGAAGTGTTGGGGACTTTCACAAGGCAGTAGTAACACAAATCCTGCAAATATTGGTAGACAGTTCCTTAATTACCGATGAGAGAAGTAAAATACAGCTCCTTGGTTGGTACGTAGTTTAGTTAAATATTAACTTGTTTTTAGGAAGCTAATTTGGTTTTGCTCAGGAAGGATCTTTGAGCTGAGCAGCTAACTTTAGATGTTTTCATAAACATAAATCACTCTTAAACAAGCAAAAATACCATTTTAAAGCTTCAGATATTCTTACTCCAAAAAGTATTTTAGTTTTTTATATTTTCATTTTTTTCCCATTTCAGGGAAAATTCCAACTCCATTAAAATTTAGCCGAAGATCAACAATTGGAGTACGGGGGTCACCAGAAAATAATGCCCTTATTCAGTACCTTGCCCAGCAGAGAAGCAACGGGAAAAAAGCAGCTTTTGCGCAGGTGAGAGTCTTTCTTTCTCAAATATTGACATAATGTGGCAGCAAGAGAAGGCAGGTGTCCGGAAGAAGCCAGGAGGAGGAGGAACCATTTTATTGAACTTCATTTTATTGACTTCCCTTGGACACCTTACATTAGAATGGAGGGATGTAAGAAGGTTAGCTTGTGCAGAGTTTGTAGTCTTCTCTCCATGCCCAGCTTGCTCATATATTTTAACTTGTGTGCACTATAACCTGTATTTGCCATGCTTGAGTTTTGGCTAATTAAGAGTGTTGATAGTTTAAAGTGAAGTAAATGCTAGCATAAGTATCTTGGTTTATAACCAGATATTCTTAAAGTAGCATAGACTGTCAGAAACCAAATTATGGATTTGACCAGGAGGGGCAGATTTTGAAAGGCAGTGAAACTTAACAGGTTTCTCAGTACAATTACTTTTTTTGCGTATTTTTACCACACAACTCAAATTGAAGTCAGATTACACACAAGATTTGCCGTGCCAGAGTACAAATAGAAAGTAATAAGCCCATTTCATCTTGGGGGGGAAAAAAACCAAACCATCTTGTGGTTTATTTTGTTTTAGCAGGCTAGTCCTTCAAGAAACAAATATGTCAGGGCGTTGAAGGACAAGATAGATGCTTTTCAAACATCTTTTAAATCAGTAGAAGAAACTGAAGGGGAAACAAGCTCCTCTGGACCATCACAAGTGGATGCTGCTTGTCAGGGAACGGGCTGTTGTAAGTTGGTTATATTTGTGGTCAGTGATTTATTTTAAACATGAGGTCTTCCTTTAGGCCAAAAAGTACTAAACTACAAACAGTTAATGTAAACAGCAACAACAAAAATGCTCATTTGTAAGGTTTGGCACAGGCTTTGTGTAAATCCATCTCATTTCTTAGTGCATCCTGAATAGTGATTTCTCAGAATAGCCCCTGAAAAAAAAAACAAACGCTCATTTTTTTTTGGTAACTGTTTTCTTGGGGTTACTTTCTAGAATTATACCCTTTAATACCTAGTGAAAAGTAAATTAGTGTTTTCACACTCTTTCCATGAAACTGAGAATGGTTTTCCTGGTGACTGGTTTAGCTGTGGTAACTGTTATCTCTCTTGATTGTGATGAACAGGCTTGTTTAATAACTTTCAAGTACAGTAATTTTAGAAATGCCGTTACATTACTGAGGTGTGACGTCCTCATTAACAACAATAGTAAGTTGCAAAAGCAAGTCAGGGCAGTGCTGTGGGTTTATTGTGAGAAAATAGTAGTGTGGATGCTTCTACAGTGCTACTTTGGTTAGCAGAAACTACAATGCTTTGCTTGTATTGGTGGGCCTAGTAACATTTCTATGAAAATCACAAACTTGCTTTGTTTTAAAGATTTGGCTGTTTTCTAAGTAGAACCTAAAATGCATGTTTTTTCTTTTTCCTGACTAGAAAGTTCCTAAGCTTTTTGATTCTCACCATCCTTTTGGGTGAAGAACTGCAAAAAGAGCAATCACTGAGAAATGTGAAGTTTGTGGTTTGTTGTTTGGCTTTTATCTGATGCAGCTCAGAACGAAGTACCTTTTGCAGAAGAGCAGAACCTGGGTCAGTGCAGTGGAAAAGTCATATCTGGTGACAATGGAGCTGATCTGCAAGAGAATTCAAGACAAAATTTGACCAGCAGCAGTAAGCAAGATACCAAGGTCTTGTCTTCATGCCAAGATGCAGCTGTCACTGAGCCTGCTGCTGCTGTTTCAAAGGTACTTTAAAGTGTGAGCAAAGAACGTGGGAAAACCCATAGCAAATCTCCCTTGCAAGATTTTCACGTATATATATAAAATCTTGTAACTTTTTCTCTAGGAATGGGTTTATGAGCAGTGCAATCCTATTGAGTCATTGGAGACTGTTGTAACTAAAGATGTCTTAGAAACAGGCTATGGTAAGAGGATTCATCACTATTACAATCTCTGTTACATTCTTATTAGAAAGTAAAAATACGTAGAATATTTGCAAGGAAATGTTTCACAAGCATTCATTCCATGTCAGTCATCATGTCTACAATTAATAATGCAGTAGAAACCTGATACAGCTTTGACATAAAGGCATAACACTGAAAATAATGATCTTTTTTCAAGTACTGCTGCAGAGGAGGCTCAAGTTAAAGTTTAAAACTGCAGAGCTTATTCAGTACAACTTAGCATTAAACATGTTTTTACTTAAGCACAATTCATAGGAAGGAAATAGCTTTTATGAAAGGTGGGGTAGGGCTTCTTGGGTGGTGTGTTGGCAGTTTGATTCTGACAGGAAAAGCAAGCTTAAACTGACACACAGGCAGGGGATAATTGTTTAGGGTTTCCCTTAGTTTTGCTAATCAGGCCATTTATAAGGGGAAGCATAGCTGAGTACTTCATGCTTGTGGAGGAGAGAGGGATGTTAATGTAGAAAGTGCCTCTGTACATTAGAGCATACATATTTTCCCCCCCGATTTACATGGATGAGAGAGAAATCCTTGTGTAAAATGCCTTTTCCTTCTGTAGGCTCCTTTTCTACTTTTCATGCAGCACAGTAATAGCAGAGATTTGGAAACATGGATTTTTTTGTGATGTTGATGCACAGACTCTATGGAGATGTGTACACTTATACGTTATGTTGCTAATGCTATAGTCTTCTCAATTTTGCTTCAGTTTTTAATTGCCATATTTGTCTACTTGCTCTAAAGATTCCAGTTGCGAGCGCATCACTAAAGATATGACAAGTAATGTTATGTCAGATCTAAGCAGAAGGAAAGTCAGCTTTTCAGAAGAACCCAGCCTGGGAATGTGTGATGAAAGCAAGGCAGCGGTGACACCACAACACTTAGGAAGGGGTTCCTTACCTGAGTGCAGACAAAGTGGCTTCCTCTTGCGATCCGTGCTGAAGAAAATGCTAACCAAGGTGGGTTAACTGATTCACATGGAGGTCTAAGGATGACCTTCTGCAGTCATCATTGAACTACCAGAAGCTGAATTGTTGAAGATAATTTTTGCTAATTAAAATGCATTTTGAAATAATTTAATGCTTTCAGTGGATATCTATTTGCTGTTTGGTCATCTTGTAAGCTTTGCTTGACGTTTTCATGGTAAGAGAAGGTCCATATTATGTTGTTGAGTTTTATTCATTTAGGAAACAAGTAGGTTTTTGTAAGCACTAGGACTGATATAAAGTGTTGCTCACAGAAGGTGTTTTCACTTTCAATTTGCACAAGGACAATATTTTAATTAAGTGGTATTGAAAAGATGATTGTATTGCTTGATTTTGATAGGAATACTCAAGTGTGATTGACAGAGGAGAAGATGAATCTCTTGCAGCCCTCAGTTCTGCAGAAACCTTTGAAGCAGTGCAAACAGGTAAGATTCCCTTTTTGGGTTTTAAATAGGCAAAGTGTTTTGTGGCATCATAAGGCTTTGCCTGTGTTAATTCTGAAGAATAACATGCATTAACCACTGCTGAAGTAGCTAAGTGTGACATCCTACTACGTGAAGGAGAAAATAAGGTTAACAAGAAAAATAGTGTCTATTAAACTAAAAAATCACACCCTGAAACTTGACCTCTAATGCCAGATTAGAATCACCTAGTCTTCAAGACATTTCACGCTTGTCAACTGGAACTTGTGGAACAGCCAGTCATTCCTAGTCTACTTTTTTACTTAATTCTTGGTACTGTAGTAAAGCCCTACTGAAAATTCAGGTGGAATGCCCAAAACATGTAAAGATGGTATTTTGCTGTTTGCTTGGGTGGTGGTGATTTTTAAGAGAATGTTGAGACCCATAAAAAGCCCTTGAAAAGTCTGCTGTCAGTGTCTTTTATTACTATAGAGAAAACAGAAACATGGAGCTCCAAAAAGCTAAAGAAGAGAGTCACTTTTGGTGAAGTCCTGAGCCCAGAAATATTTGACGAAGCTTTACCTGCAAATACCCCACTGCGTAAAGGAGCAACTCCAGTCAGTCATCCAGGCCTACAGAGCAAGAGCCCTTCTTCCAAGTCAAGTCTGCTTGGGGAACCGTTCCCACAGCTGAACTTTGATTGCAGCAATGTAAGGGTTTCTTTGGAGTCTTTTGTTTTTTCAAGCCATAAACCCAGCCTTTTGACCTCTAAATGTTCAGGTTTGGTTTATTTTTTTTCCCCAGTCTGCTTCCTTTTGAAAAGAAATTGCTAAAATATTAAAATAGAGCTTTCTGGAAGCTTTAGAATAGCATTGCGAACTTTTGCTTTTGGTGTCTGAATTCTGAGTAGCATTTTGGCCTGTACAGCCCTGTTTAAAGTTGAGTACTGAGTACTGACAGCGCGTGAAACGTTTTTCACTTCTCTAATTCATATACTTTTGATGCTGTCTTTTGGTAACTATTTCTTTTTGCCATATATGGCAAATGAACTGTCATGTTCTTTAAGGAAAGAAAGTAAAATCACTTGTCTGTTCCAAGCACTGATAGAAAAGGTTGTTTTCAATCTATATCTGGTATAGTATATTGCTAAAATTAACTTTGTTTAAAGGAATGTATTGAGCCTCTTCAAGAGTCACTGGAGGGTTCTGTTGCTGCAGAAGACCTTTTACCTGTTGAAACCGCAGAAGGTAACCCCAACTTGTTTTTTTGTCATTAGGGAATACATCTTTCTGTCTCCGAAAATTGCGATATGACACAGGGGTTGGGGTTTTTTTCATACGAAGGGATCTGTTTCAATTGTGCTAAAATGGAAATGCTCTTGCTTTCTTCTAGTGGTCTTTGCAGTAGCTGCAGTGTTTACCTGTTCTTTTGGTTAACTGGAAGTTACCTGACCTTGTATTCTTCTCTGAAAGTGGCTGATCTAATTAGACTTAGTAAGCCAAAGTATTTAAAGCACTATCTTGATGCTGGTATTATAATTTTGGAGGCTTTTAACAGCAAGGCAACAACAAAAAGCTGAAGGGCGACTGTGCATGTGTTCATATATATCTCAATGAAAGTTGTGTGAGGACTTTGTTACCAATCCACCACTTTTGTTTTCCTCTGTTTTGTAAAGCAAGCTGTAATGCTTTTTTTTATCTTGTCATGTTTGATAGAGCTTAAGAGTGTTACTGGTTATTCAAGACTAAGGTGAATAAACATGCTGTGCAGAATGTTGGAAGTGATATGGATGCTTTCCTCAAAATGTGATTAACTTTTTGTGTTAAAACTGAGTCAATAATCTAATTTTCTTCATATATAATAGCAGAAAGTGACAAATCTGACGTGACGAAACCTCCTTCTCCTACTAAAAGGAAGGTGAGTTTAGTGATGACATTTGTTTTATTTTTTTAACTTCTTCAGGGGGAATTGTTACATTTATAGCTCCTGATACTTGTAAAAGTTTTACAGACAGTTGTTTATATCCAGGTATATGGAGATACATCATGTTATTGTAGGTAATACTAAGGAAATCTCATTTTTGAGTGAAAGTGGGTTTCCAGTTATTAAAAACATTTTTGGTTACAGTCTAATGCATACATTTATTATTGAATTTTCCAGGAACTTTCTTAGTCTGACAATATTTAGAAGATTTAGGCATAGACAATTATTCATAAGAGTAGGGTCCTCACTCATGGGAATCTAAAAGCTTAAAACCACAGAAAATTGAGGGGAATGGAAACAGTTTTCTGTCTAATTTTTCTATGTAGTTGAATTTCTGTGAAGTCACAGGAACATGAGCTAGAGGCAAGGCAAACTGATTGTGCAGCCTGTAGTGACTTCAGGTATTGCTGAAAATGTGGTTCCCAGCCGAGTGCTGAAGCTCTTCATTCCTGTTACCCTGGCTGTTGGCCATAAGGCAGAGAAAGTATCAGATGAGAATCTCTTATAGCTGAAGATGAGCAATTTCTATTTTCTCATTGGAATCTGCTCTTTGTACAAACAGGGCTATATTGTACTGTGTGAGAAGATTAGCTCTATAAAGTTTTAATTTCCAGTTGTCGGTGTCTAGCTGTTACAGCATCATCTGTGAAATAATGAGACTATTGCAATGTGTTTCTTGTGACACATGAACCATGCTTTTAAAATAAGCACAACATACATGCACCAAACAACTTCAAATGTGTTCTTCAACAGTGTAGCACCATTTCAGAGGAGACTGATTTCAGCATCTCAAGGAATCTGAATGCTAAGGATACTCAAAATCCAGGAAAGAACAAGGTTCAAAGACAAAGGAAAGTAACAACATCTGCTTCTAAAAAGACACAAGTAAGTGTCAGCCAGTTGCAGCTGGTGATTTTGCCTTTGTCTTTGAATTTGGACAGTCAATCCAAGGGTCTTTTCTTGTGTGTCCTAGTGATTATTTTGATTTATTAAAGGTTTTCTAAAGGTTGCTGTTTCCTGTTGCTGCCAATATTCCCTTGTAAAGGAACATTATAGTTACATTGTGCTTTATTCAGCCTTCTTCATCTTTTCAGAAAGTAAAACATACAGGCTATGGGAAAAGGAGAAGGAAAAAAGTAAACCAGCCTTTATATGGAGAGAGAGAGATGGCTTCTAAGAAACCTCTTCTCAGCCCTATCCCGGAAATTCCAGAGCTTTTCTCTGCCTTATCTTCGAACTCAACAAAGGCAGCTGCATTTTTTTCAGGTAATACGGTTTTGAGTTTTGTTTTGCCTTGCTCTTCCTGGGCCTTCTGGTTTTTTATTTCAACAGTTGCATAGGAAAACTGTTGAGGGTTGAGTTCTGTGCAGAGGTAAAAGGCCCAGAATACATTTTTCACTTCTAATTGCTTCTGTTAATAGCAGAGCCCAGAGCATCTAACTGGTTGCTAATCTCCAACTTGGTAAGCTTAACCTGTTGGACTCCAGTGTGAATCTGACTTTGACTTGATGCCGATGTTTTCAGTCTTTAAAACTAGTAAGTTGAGCATGAATAGTGAAGTGTTTCTACATTGCTTTTGTGGGATGGTTGTTTAGAAGGTTACTTGTATGTAAATAAAATACTATAAAACTTTTGTTGTAATGTTTAACAAAAGGCTTTGTCCATTCACCATTAGAGTCAAGTAACCACATGCTTATTCCAATCCAGAGGATGTATTTTTAGAGGATGCCAAATCTGGAAACGCTGGCAAGGATGTTCAACAGAAGCCAGTGGCTGAAGGAATAGGAGGGAAGAACACCCTTGCAATTCATACATCCTCAGGCTCTGAGAACCTGGATGCAGAAGCCAGCAGCCCCAGTGATACAGTGTTCCAGGTGCCGGAGGGTGATCTGGAGCCTGTGTCTGGCAGTGAACAGGAGGTAACTGATAAACTTAAGAATACTGCTAGAAAATCTGAGTTGTGCTTGATGTTGTTGGATAAAACAAGTGATGTTTTGTAGAATAAAAAACCTGATTCCGTATTGGAACAGGCTGCCTGGTGAGGCTGTGAAACCCTCAGCCTTTGAAGAAGGTATTCAGAACTTAGCTGGGCTTCAAGCAGCAGAAGTTTAGTCCCACATTTAAACCTGCAGGATTCAGTGTTGGTTGGTTCTTTTGTGAATGATGAGACTCGGCAGGAAAGCAGTTGCATGCATTTAGTTGTCAGCTCTTTGGAACCAGGTTTTTGTGGGTTACATTGCCTATATTCACAAAAAAACAATTTCTTTCCCCAGTTTTCAAATATTGTGCCAGATGCAAAATGTGGTTTTGATACATCTGCCCATTTCCAGCAAGGTGAAGAGACTGCCTGTGTAAAAAAGACAAAAGAAAGTGGTTTCTTGATAGAAAATGAGAAATTACAAGAAAATCTCCTTGATGAGGCCGGGCAGCTGACAGAGCTGGAGCTTCTGCACCAACAGGACATGAGTGAACATGCAGATGCCCAAAGAACTCAGTGTTCACAAAAGGATTCTGCAAGAAGTGGTGCAACAAGAGGAAGAAGAAGAAGAAGCAGCAGTGCTATGTATTTTCTTCCCATTGGAAACTGTCTTCCACTTTGCTCTTATAATGTGGAAGAAATCTTCTCTGCTCCCCATCTAGAAAAAAAGAAGAGTGATAACAGTAGTGGAAAGAGAGTGAGGCGCAGCATGAGACTACATAAAGGTGCGGAAATTGAAGGACTTGCATGGATTCAATTACCCAGTGAGATGCAGAAGAACCCTCCCCTGGTAGCTTCTGCTTGCAAAACCAGGAGAAGGACAATAAGCACTTCCACCCTTACAGAATCTGAGAGCCTTCATTATAAAGGACAAAATCTTCTCCAGCTTTCAGCACCAGGGAAGACCAGTGACTCTATTAATCTTGCTAATGGGCCTTCCAAAAGATGGAGGAGGAGAAGCATGTGTGAACTCACAGCTCAAGAAACAAGAACTTACTCTCCAACCCAGAGAAGGAGCAGAAGACCTTCTGTATACAGGAAGGACAGAAGTAACCAGAATCATGATGATGAAGTAGAAATACTTCTTGAAAATAACTCTAACATTTAGTGAGGTTTCATCTGATTGTCTAAAGTGAAGGTCAGTATTAGGCTTATGTTCTCTCTCTAAATGCCGTTTTCTCACCCACTTACATTTCCTTACTTACTATGTCTTAATTTTTCTGGATAACCTAGGAGTGATTTTCCTTGTCTTGATGCCTAAAATGCTTGAAGATCAGAACTGTGTGGAAGACACAGTTTTGCTGAGAGCTTTCCTCTGGTAGGGAGTCATGGCAGGTAATCAGGAAGATAAAAAACTTCTATGATGAACTGAATATGACATCATCCCTTTGGCGTAGTCCCCGTCCTTGCTTACATGTTCTCAGCCTTTGTGCTGTCTACAGATCAATAGCAGTGAAACACTGCTAGTATTAGAAATAAACCTCACACAAGGCAATGTACAGAATTTAAATAACATTGATGTTATTTGCACACTTGTTATTGCAGTTTGGGATTTTCTTGCTAAATCTTTACACTTTTGGTTCCTGCACAGCAGGTTGGGATTTTAGCTCTTGGAACTTGGTTGTGATTAGACTGGATGTGTTTAGCAGACCACCTTGCTCCATTTGATCCACTCAAATGCACAGTGAGTGTAGGAAGCTGCTAAACTGGAGTTGTGTCAGCAAATATGACCCTCAGTAAAGAGGAACGAACTTGATAGCTCAAAAACTCTGTGATGACAAGTTACTTTCTAGATATGGTGCTTTCTTTTGAAAGAACAGGATTCAAACTTAAGCCTTTGTTATATTTTTGAAGTTGAAGTAGATAAAGTGTGACTTTGTCTTTAGTAATTATATCTTACTGTTGTAAATTATGACTGTCCAACTATAATTGCTTGAAGTGTTGATGTTTCCCATGTGCTTGAGTATTCCTTATAAATTGCTCTTGAAATCTGCATGACTTTTTTTTTTCCAGATTTCAAAATTATCCTAAAAAGACCGCTTGAGATGCTCTGCAAATAAGAAAGAAATCGCTTCTGGCTTGAAGGAGATGAGTAGAAGGTGGGGAAGCTGTTACCATCTTCTGAAAAAAATTTGCTTTACTTTCTGGGCACAAGCAAGAGTGGAGGTCCTATAAGTAAGGCTGAGTTTTGTGTTAGAATGAATGAATTCTGTTTCTGCTGTGAAGGTTGGACACTAGGAAAAGAAAAAAAAAAAGGCTTTTAAATCTCTGTTGTATTTAAAACTAATTAAAAAAAAATAAATTGGTGAAGGAGAGTGAAACATTCATCATACAGCAAAGCTGTACTCCATCTCTGGCTATGTCCAAGCTTTGGTGTGTGTGTGTAACTGAACGCTGCATATTCTCCAGAAGTTGGCCTGTTGTCTTGCTGTTTTCATTTTTCTAGTCTGAACTATGTAATAAAAAGTGATGACTGTAGGTGGTCTCCATACACATTTGCTGTTGCTTTCATTTGTCATCCTGTTGTGTTTCAGCCGTAGTGAAATACCTGTGCCAGCTTGAAGGAAATAGCTTTCCATTGCAAGTGATCTCTGCTGTGACCTTGGTTTTAACATTATTGATGTGGAATAAAATACTTCTTGTACTTCCTGCTTTTATAATGCTTGAAAGCAAACAGAGCAGTTTAATTTTTTTATGTATGCTTTACTTTTCTCTACAGCCATCATCAGTTTGTCCCAAGACAAGAACTCCTAAAGCCAGCTTGAAAGGAACTTCACTACTTAAATGCTGTTTATCTTATGCCGCTTCAGAAACATTACTGAAGTTGCTGCAGAATCATTTCGGTTGGAAAATACTTGTAAGATCAGATCTGTTACCTGGTGCTGCCAAGTTATGACTAAACTGTGTCCCTCAGTGTCACATCTAAGGACCTTCAACCCCAGTTTTCTTGACGTTTTATTTTGGGGTTTTCTTTCATGTCTCGGTGACTGTTTTAGGCTGGGAGACAGTTCGTTCGTTGGGTTGAAGCGGTTGCAGTGCAGTCTGTTGATTTACCAGGAGAGGGCAGTCTGACATGAGCTTTTATGGTTTAATGTAACATCTCTGCAACATACTAGGTAAGGTTCAAATCTGAAGCTCCTGGAGATTAAAGCTAGTGATAGCTGCTCCTTGAGATTAAAACTTATAATAGCTGCTACTTCTAGCATTAAAAAAATCAATCCAGCAACTGTGCTACACATTGAAATGAATTTGGAAAACTGAAACTGCTGTTCTGTATTCAGGTATGACTTTCCATGTGGAAAACACAGTGTTCTTAAATATGGTAGAGCACTGCAGCTGTGTGTGATGCTTGAGGGCTTAACCTGAAATGCCTAAAACATGCTTTTCCTGATACTGCTGTCCTATGCATCAGTTGCTGCAGCCCTAAAGAGAATTCTCTCTTGAGGTTTCTTGAGTGGGAAGGCTGAGTGCACTGCAAATGTGAAGGCAAGTCAAAAAGAGAAGAGCAAGGATAAGGAGAAGAAAACAAAGCTTGGCTTTTCTTCCTGGCAGAACTTGCCAGTTTGGAAAGGGCTGTTAGGAATTAAATGTAGATGCTTGATGGCAGTTTGTATGGCTTGCATGAGGATGAAGCTGGATCCTACAGAGAAATAAAAAGGTTGCAGTTAATGGGATTTAACCTGGCGAGGACTTGAGAGAAGACGAGTCTTCATTTATGCAGAAGGTTGTTGTAAGGGGGAGGTAATAATCTGTTCTCCATATCTGTACTGAAGGGGACAAGAAATAATGTGTTTAAATTAGAAGAAAAAATGTCTCTGTTAAGCATTAAGAAAAAGTTCCAGCAGCAAAGATGGTTGATCATGGGAATACGCTGCCTTGGGAAGTTGTGGAATCTCCATCACTGAAGGCTTTTAAGAACAGATTAAACAAATATCTGTCAGGAATGACATATGATCCTTCCTAGGGGTAAGGATAGAGCCTGGATGGTCTCTTGAGGTCACTTCTGGCTGTGTTTTCTGATTGCTGGAGATTAGGGTTGCAAGAGGTGATTTGGGACTTGCCTAATAGCTAAGACCCGAGGTAGAATCTGTCACGGAATAGAGAGCTGGAAGACTGCTAACACTGGGGGCTGTTTAGCATGGGAAGGAACTGGGGCATTTGGGAGAGAGCTCTTCATGCAAGGCTAGCAAAATGCTCTTCGTACATGATGGAACATTCAGATCTCGAGTGACTCACTGCTCTTCCTCAGAAGAGATAGACTCCTGAAGTGATGTAACCTACAGCTTGGGTCCTCGCTGTTATACAGGAAGTGTAATAGCAAAATAAACAAAGCTGTTCCACATACAGGTTTGCTTTTCTACAAGTGAGTTAACATTAACCTTTGAGTGACCAGCAACTTCACTATCCCCATTCAACCAACAGAAGAGCCTTCTGAAGACATTTCTTGGCTGCATTGCCATATTGGGGTGCAGAAATTAAGGTATATTGTGTGCCAGTGCAGACATGGGTTGAGATATTTTAAATTTGGAGCCCCAATTTTCAGCTGTTGATGTGCTAGTCTTTGCCACCTTCGACTTGGGTCACTGTTTTGACCTTTGTGCAGTATTGTGCTCCATGGCAGTCTGTATTGTAATGGCGTCTAAACAAACCTATGGTGCTGACCAATCTATCTTTCATCTACTGTCCCTGCTCTTGTAAAGGGAGTATTTTTCCTCTCTTTAGAAGGTTGTTACGAAGCTTACTTGGTGTTTAAAAGTACTTGACTAATGTTGAGTGCTGTATTGTATAGGCTTTAATTGGCTTCAAGTAGGATAATAGCACTAAGTGTATATTGCCCAATAATTGCATTTACCAGATTGCCATGTAATTATCATGCTCTGACTGACAGAAAGGACAAGTGTGGCTCCTGGAAAGACTGATTATTTTGCTGCTCCGTAATTATGATGTTGTTAATAAGGAAGAGTAATTACACATCACTTGTGCTATCCTGTGAAGTGCAGGCTTGATACATTCTAAGATAGCTGAGTTCTGAGCTGTGAGGAGTATTTCACAGCTAGCATAGTCTTTGCTTAAATCTGTTTAATGTAAGTGAGGTGGAGATACAGAGAACAGCAATACCCACACTTGAGTTCTTCAGGAAATTTTAAAAGGGAAGTGTTAGTGTGTTCCAGAAACTGTCTGATGCCAATTTTTTTACGCCAATTTTGCCATAATGAAGATGCACAAAAGTGGAGAGGATACGACCAAGTGTTCTCACATGGGAGTTAACAGAAGTGATTTCCCCAACCTGACATTCATGGTAAGTGGGGAAAAGAAAATAACAAGAACTGCATGTTTTTCTGCTTTTTTTCTTAAACTTGAGTTATATCTAAAGCTTCACCTCGTCTTCAGCTTATTCTTCTCTACTTGCTTCTGACTAATTGGGCCATAGAAGGGGATACGGAACCCCTAAGTATGGTATATAAAATTCACTGTTATATGTTCATTTATTCTAGCTGCTGTTTAGAAATGCACTAAAAAAATTTATGTTTTACTTCTCCCCCTCTCACTCTGAATCCTACAGCACTCTTACACTTCACTTAAACCTGGAAGGAGTTTAGTGATGAACTGATCTGTGCCCAAGGAAGCAAACAGAACAGCATTGTTAGATCCATGTACAGGGAAATGGAGAGAGGAAAGAAAAAGAAGCATTACTGAAGTATGCCAAGTGTAGCTTAAGCACACAGAGCAGGAGTAGGCAGTGAAGTAATCCTGTTTTCAAGCTGCTAACAGGTAGGTGAGCAATGGAAATCAATCTAAACCAGTAAAGTGTAGTTGGGTATTCCTTCAAATTGCACATTTTTAAAATGAGAAGGTAAACAGTGCAAATCAAAATGCTTTTACTTGAAACAAGGTAAGGTCTAATTTCACTGTGTCCCAGGAGGAAAGATGAAGTTGTGCCTGTGACTTACCGACAAGAAGGCTAATGTATTAGTTTTGTAATTAAGTCCTGTAAATTGTGCATAACAGAGCAATGAACTACTTTAGCCAAGCTTTGGAGGGGGAAGAAGAAAAACCTGTGTGCACTGGGAATGAGGGCATGGAACATATTCCCTAACTCAAACCTGAAAAACCTGGTGTTAGTCTTGGGTTATTTCCAGTGACCCCTTGACTCCCATCTTCCTGCCCCCTGCACAGATTTGGAACTGGTCAGCCAGTTCTGTTTTTGGAAGGGAGAGGAGACAGATATAATGAATGGCTTTTATTGTGCAATATTTCAAAACCTTTTTGACTGCATTCGGATGGGATGGAAAATGTTCTACCCTGCACTGCAGCCAAAATAAATAAAACATATTCCCTAAACCTGGATGTGTGTTTCACTCAAACTGGCAGTAGTTAGAGCTCTACTCTGAAACAAGAATTCAGTTTGACAATTTTTAGGCCGCGTTCAGCTGAATGTAACAGCCAAAGAAAATACTTGGGAAAAAATTAAATAATACACATATTTACAGCTTGCAGGTGGCATTAATTTTTTTGTGGCTCATAGTATTTGGTTGTAAGAACCCCTCTTAGTTGGGCTGCATTGCAGAGTTAAAAAATACATATTGTCTTCTTTTTAAATTAGTTTTTTCTTTAATGACAACAGTCTCTCTGAAGGAAAATACATTTTATGGAGCTCCCTGATGGGTGATAAATAGTTGTGATTCAAGGCTTTAAAAGTTTAGGGTCTACTAAGAAACTGAAAAATGTACAAGCATAAGACCCAGCAAACCAGCAGTAAAACCTCCTGACAGGAGCCTGCTATGCACTGGCTTCCAGCTCCACTAAAGCTTAGTTTAAATACAGTTATGGTGCAGGCTTACTGCTGGTTTTAGCACTGCCAAGCAGCTCAGTGAAGTCCTTGCACTGTGTTACTGGGATAATTCATGTTGTGCAACATATTTCATAGCCCAAAGAGCCATGTTAATAATAACAATTTTTAGTTTAGGCTGTGAAGGAGTAAAACTGAATGGTCAGAACAGCCACCATGCCCAGACAGCCTCCACCCTGCAACCTAAGCTGTTATTCCTCACAATCCCACCCTGCAAGCAAAAATCCCTTTCAACAAATAATATCCAAAGCTCTTAATGATTTTAAGTAGATAAATGAGCTTCATTTTTTACATTGTTGTGATCAAATCATTAAAGATTACAGACAGGGTCTCAAAGTCCAAAGAGAAGTTGCAGGAATGGATAGTCATCATTCCTTCAAAGCCCTAATGATGTAGTGAATAAACAAGGTAGGAATGAGAAAATTGGGCTTTTTGTCCCTTCTGTGATCTGGGTTGAGTTTTCTTCTGTTCTTGAATTAAATTGTTACTCAATTTCCTTGTTCTTTGTCTTCTCTTTATTTGCCAGCACTTGTAGCATCAGGGTGAAAGATACGGATCTAATATCACCATCCATTAAATCAACTGAGTTATACTGAAGACACTTTTGAAGCCTTGTTTCACTCTGTCATAAATAACCTGCCTGTGTCCTACAAATGTTTGGACAAACAAATGCACTTAGTTCCATGTTCAGAAGGTCAGTAATGCAGAGTTTTGGTAGTAAATAATATTCACTAATGCAAATCTATTAAGGTTGTAAGGGAATTCACATTTGAACTGTGACTTGGATATGTTGAGTATCCTCATGTGTGCTATTGAGGAAAAAGTAATTGTGTGGGTACAAATATGAATGATGAATAAAAAGCTCATTTTGTTCTCCCCTCAAGAAAAATATCTTAAGTACTCGTGCCAGGAAAGTTTTGTAAGGTTTATATAAGGAGCAGGTAATATACATGTAGCTTATCTTAATTCCAAGCATTACATAATATAAGCTATGGAATATAAGCCTCAAACGTTCACTTTACATTGCTCTTTTGCATCTCCTGCTGCTTGCTTCTCACAGGATCAGAGGTCTGTTGTACCTTTATGGAGTTTCCCAGTGCAGAAGCACTGTGTTCCACTGCCTGGGGTTTGGAGTGTTCTGCCCTCTGCTCTGCCTCACTTACCTTGCTTCTGTCTTCCCAATGCTTCCTCCTCTTGCTTAATACCCCGATGTCCAGCTCTTGCCAGTCACAGAAATGACAAGTTGCCTCACAGAGTGAGGATCCAAAGGGGGAAGCAGAGCAGTTGGTAGCACAGAGAATGGCTGCATACGCAGGGTACTGCGAGCTAAGCAAATGAAAACATTGCTGCCAGCAGCTTTTTCTAAAGTTTGGCATAGTGCCTCTTAATAGAGCCACAAAAGCCTCAGTCACAGCCAGATCTGTGGCATTAAGTGCCTTGGAATTGCACCTTTGTATAAGAGTTAAAGCAAATGATGGGCAGGATTAAATCTGTGGCTTCACACTGACACAGAGAATAGCCAATGTCTTAAATTAGTCTGCATTTATTAGCAAAGAAAATCTCTGCTTCTGAACATTTCTTTTTTCTCATTCCACTAAGGATCAGCAAGGGCTTAGGGCTTAGGGTGGTAGTTGAGGAGAAGTCTTAAACCAAATCCTGAAACTTTTCCGTATTTTTAGCCTGCCTTTTTTCTGCTTTCAGTATTGAATGCAGCACAACGGCTATGACCGTGCCAAAAGCTGTTTAAACAATATTAAGATGTTTTCTTCAAACTTCTCCCTAGGAAGATACTCTTTTTCAAGAGGAATGTTTTCCCTGGAGCATTACATCATGAATTGGTTCAGTTCTTGGAGTAAGAAATTGGACCAAATGGTGGAGAAGGTCTCCAGAGGAAACATACTTAGGCTGTTAAGTATTCCCACCAGAAAGCTTAGAAACCGCTTACATATTACCATTCTGTCCACATTTAGCCTTTCACCTTACTGCAGCTGAACAGAGGGGAGGGGGGTTTAGCCTTTTTTTGAGGAAATTTGAACCTCCTTTGTTTTTGTCATTACATTTTTCCCCACTCTTACTGTATCTTGTGAACTGAACTCTAGGAGTGGAATGTCTTATTTTTGACAGTAAAGCTGCAGAAAGATGAATTTGTTTTCTATGCAAACTGCTAATGAAATCTTCATTATGAAAGCTTCCCTGGAAACTCTGAATTTAGGATTTTTTTGAGGATTAAAAGGAGAAAAACCTCTGAGAAGACCAGAGCATGGAGGGATTTTGGGTGGATCAATGGGACAGCAGCCATATGAACAATGTCTGAGCTCTAACAGTATTGTGTTTCCTCTTGTGCATGGACTGGTTCCCAATCAATGAAGGAGGCACTTGATAAGTTTTCTTATATCAAATGAAAATCTCAGAACAAGGAGAAGTATACTCCTTAAATTCAGTAATGCAGATCAACAGATGGAGTTTTTTCTGTGCTCTGGTGAAAGCTGATGAGCTTGCAGTTTCACAAAGGTCCACAGTTTGTTTTGCAGACAGTTAAGGACCTAAAAGCGAGTTGGATTTGGAAAGTTTTGAACTGTTCATCTTTAATTAACACTATTTCCTTACAGGATATAAAATGAAAACACATCCCAGTGTAATAAAACGTAGAAGAATAACTTCCTGGATAGACATGCCCCAGGGCAGGACACTTGGTGGTTCATCAGTGGCTTGAATTGGACTGTGGGGCTGAATTAGAAAGGAACCTCTTGTGCTACTTCTGAGTCATGTTCCCATTGGTGTTTTGGGCAAACCACATTCTACTGCCCCAGATCTGTTTGATGGGCAAAGAGAGAATTTTTGTGTTTCACATCTTTCATTTGGCACCTTCAATCACTCCTTAGCAAAACAAAACCAAGTAAAAGCTTAACTGAGTTTGATTTTCTCATTCAAAGACTATGGCACTCTATGATCATAGAATCATAGAATAGTTAGGGTTGGAAAGGACCTTAAGATCATCCAGTTCCACCCCTCCTGCAAGGGGCAGAGACACCTCCAACTAAACCATGGCACCCAAGGCTCTGTCCAATCCACCCTTGAATACTGCCAGCAATGGAGCATTCACAACTCCCCTGGGCAACCCATTCCAGTGCCTCACCACCCTCACAGTAAAGAACATCTTTCTCATGTTCAAACTTCCCCTGTTTAAGTTTGAACCTGTTACCCCTTGTCTTATCACTACAGTCCCTCATGAAGAGACCCTCCCTAGCATCCCTATAGGCCCCCTTCAGATACTGGAAGGCTGCTGAGTTTTCCACGCAGCCTTCTCCTCTCCAGGATGAGCAGCCCCAACTTTCTCATCCTGTCTTCATACAGGAGGTGCTCCAGTCCCCTGATCATCCTCGTGGCCCATAAAAAAGAAGGTTGTGCCCTACAGGTGCTTCCTCTATTCCTATTTGATATCTAATCTTTCTAAGAAGTGTTTTATCCTAGGCAGACTCTTTACTGTTCTTAACAAGAAGGATCATAAAGCAGGCCCAGTCTGCTGAGGGACTGGCACTGAAACTGGTGACTGGAAATTGGCACAGGATTTTAAAAGACTTTTGCCAAAACCCATTCAAATTATGTAATCACATTAAACACACACTAAATACACTGAATATATTACTGCTACATTCAGGTTATGAAATCATTTAATAACAAACTGTGTAGTAGATATACAAGATTGCAAGAAGATAGGGACTGTTCTGAAGCACACTGAAATCAGAGGAAATCCTCCTGTTGGCTGCAGTGGGTTCTAGCTGGGAACATCCAAGTGGTACTGCATTTTTTCAGTAGGGGAAAAAGGTGTGATTATAAGATCAGCACTTGGACCTGTTGTCCAGAACCATGATGCAATCACCTCTTCAGATGTTTTATTTCTGCCACAGAACAAATGCAGCAAATGCAGTAATAGTGCAGACTTCTGACACTGGCAATTCCCAGAGCTTCTGAAGCCTCTAAGGCAGCAGATGGGCTGCTTGGTCTGCAGTACTTCTGCTGACTGACAAGTCATGTTAGTGTTCTCTGAAAACAAAGCTCAGCATAACAGCGATGAGGCTGGACCAGAACTTCTGCTGGAGTTCTCTGTGTACTCCATGGAAAATAGTAGTCCTGTAAAGGTTTCTACTTGGAAATTACTTGGGTGTGGACAGTTGGGGTTAGGAGTTAGAGAGATTATTACCAGCAATGAAGTTTGGATTCCACTGATGCTTCCATTTTAATTCACAAACTCATTCCAATTCAATTCCTTTGCAGCAGGCCCTTTGTCTTCACATCTCCCACATTCTGTGGCTCAGAATATAGTTCTGCTCAAGAACTCTGAGCCTTTATGCATCTCTAGTAGAATGGCCACTTCATCTTCCTGCTGCTGCTAACAAAATGTAGAAAGATAGATTTACTTTTGCTTCCCTCCTCAGCCAGTTTTTCACTGCAGAACAAACTTTGAAAACCTGATTGCACCAGATGATTTAGCTCTATGGCCAAATAGGCCCTGCTTGATTAAGATGGATTGTAGCTGTATTTGAAGCAATAGTAATTAAGACTCCCATGGCAAGCAAGAAAAAATAACAAATCTAATAAGAGCTTATAGGGAGCTCTTAAATTGAAAAGAAATCCAAAATTCCAGAACACTGGTAAAATCTGTTTATTGAAGCTCATGGAGTTACTGCAATCCTTTATTTTTTTTTTTTCTTTTGTATTCGCATTGATATTTGTAGCTTTTAATTTTAAAATACTTAAAATTGGAGCAGAAACTGAAAGCCTGGATTTTTTTGGCATAGAATAGAGACTTTCAGTTAACCCCCAAGATCTCTTTAAAATGAAATGAACTATGTTAATAGTCTATTTCTAATAGGTTTTTACACAACACATGCAGCTGATAATGCCTTTCTGTCACAAGAATCTATAATTTCTAGATTGCATCATCTTCAGTAGTAAATAACTTCTTAAAATACACCCAAAATAAAGGCTGTGAGATCTAATAAGCATTATGAGGTCTCTTGGCCCTGAGCTTGTGTTGCTTGTGACACTCCAGAGCTCTCTCAATATTGCACAAGTCTTTACACAGTTTGGTGCCTCAGTTTCTACATGTGTTCGAGCAAAATGAGCGCCTCTTAAAGGCAGTGGAAAGTACATTTACAATATGCAAAAGCTTTGACCTGATCACTGAACTATTAGTGGGTTTAACTATTTCTATACCAATTCTAGCTCGATGTGCAGAGGTGAAGCATTTAATGTCTGATGGTCAACAGCACTAACGATCCTGATCTTCAGGTACAGCTGAAAGAAAAAGCCCAGATGATGTAAGGATGGTACTAGGAGAAGAGAGGTGGCTTGTTCAGCTTTTTAAAGTCCTTAAGATAATGTCTTTTATATCTATGATTGATTTATTTGATATTTATGCAGTTGGCAGTGGGATTTGAAATATAACATAAGCACTTCCTGAGATGTCAGTACTCCGATGTTAGTGGTCTGAACAAGGATGTAATTCATATCTGCAGGTGCTTACTCTGGTATCAAACACTTCAATAACATCATGCTTGTGGAATCCGGCACTCCCTAGTGTCCCATTTGTATCCTGATATGCCCACGTCTTTCCTATGTGTGTTTTTCTTTCTTAAGGAGCTCTCATTTCCTTCAATAGGATATGTTTTATTTCATCCTTTTTCCTGCATTTACTCATATTAATGTCACCGCATGCACTGGTAATAGCTCGGCTTGGAAATAACCCGTATATCCCTGAAAACACTGGGCCTGAAATTCAATGCCTGGGATACTTTATTAAGAAAGAATGGATGTTTAAGTGAAGGGAGGTAATCCTTTCTTTTTTGGACTCAGTTCTAGCCCGTTCAGAGGTGCATGAAGCACGTTCAGCCACAGCCTGATGCCCTCTGCATTGTTCTGGCAGGCAGTGTTTGAGAGTCCGGGCTGGAAAGTTTTCTGGGTCTTTTCTGCAAAAGGGCCATACAGTTTGAAGGTGGATGTTGCCAGATAGAGGGTAACGAGACTGTAGATACCTGTAGGCTTCTCTTAAAAGAATGCCTCCAGAATGAAAAGGACAGAAGTCAGCTCATAGAATCATGGAATGGTTTGGGTTGGAAAGGACCTTAAGATCATCGAGTTCCAGCCCCCTGCCATGGGCAGGAACACCTTACACTAGACCATGTCTCCTAAGGCTCTGTCCAGCTGGCCTTAAACACTGCTAGGGATGGATGATGTGTTCTTGCAACTCCTTTCCTTTGTCCCTTCTTCCCATTTCACTCCATCCAAGAAAAACATGAGGTTAGTTTCCAACCTCTCTAAGTGATGGTAATCTCTTTGTTTGCTTGCAAAGTATATTTGCACGTTTTGTGGGCTCTGACTATAAGGGATTGTGAGAGGTGCTAGTTAACACTTCTCTGGAATGGCATTGTCCCTTTTCCAATTGCTTTGGAGACACATGTCTTAAAAAGCCTCCTCTAGATAAGGCAAAAGAATCTGACATGGAAGGACTTGAGGCTTACAAAGGTATAGAGTTGATTACCAAACACAACAGTGACAGGAGGGATCCCATTTCAGAAGCTCTGAAATGCCATAAGTTCTTAGTTAGGAGGCCCCTTTGGAGCAGCACTTTGATTAAATGTACTAGAGTGTTCAGTGCATGAAATCTTTTTATTTCCTGTCATTATCATGGTACAATCACAAGTGCCGTTTTTATTATTTTTATGGATGTGCTCATCAGCTGTAGCTTTTTCCCATCCCTGGGGGAATTTCCCTGCCCTGAAAAGCTGAACTGCGCAATATCGAGTAGAAACTAAATTCTTTTCCCAGCTGGTAGTTGGTACAGCACCAGCGCCTCTAGTTAATGGTGCTCTACTTGGGGAAATTTGACAAGCCATAATCTGTTTGAACAACTCACTTGGGTAAGTTAGTGCTTCATTGTAAACCCTCATAGGTGACTGCTACAGATTAAAGGGTCTTGCTTGCAACTCGAGATACATCTTTACAAGACATAGGATCTGTATGAATACATCTTACTGTAAAGCCAGCCTAGGTTTGATGTTTGTTTGCAGCAAGATGTGATTTTTGGTATGAAAGCTGGTGGAGTAAGCCCACGTTTGCAGTGGAAGCAGACCCATCCCCTTGTGTTGCCACAACATCTACATTGCAGTGGCAGGTAGATTTTCTTTTTTCCCGAGACATTTTTGCATTAGGCTGCATAGAAACTGGATTGATTTAGAGAGAAACCTTGCTGTGTTAGGCTGACATTGCCTGAGATTGGATGCTTTGTTCTTACGTGTGGTTTTGATACGCATTAAGTTACAAAGTGTGAATAAGTCTGGGAGAAAATAAGCCCTGTAAACCCTGTTAGGATTTTGTGACTGTCGTTCCATGAGCCATGTGGTGACAGAGTCAATGCAGATAAACCAGCTCTGGCTCCTACTACTTGAAATAAAGAGAACCGCTTCAGTTTGAGTGTACAGGAGCTATGACCCAAAAGGGAATTTATCCAGTTCAGTATAATGGAAGACAATAGTCCAATTATGCTGACCCATATTATGGGTTGGTATGATGAGAATGCCCTTATAAGATCTGAGAAGTACAATTTAGTGGGGTTTATAAGATACTTAAAACCCCTCAGATGGGATTGGGAGTGTCGTACAGTATTCATGTTCTTTCACTCTCACAGTTTATAAATAGCAAAAATGCAATTTCCTGCTTTCATTCAGGGCAGCTGCAAGTCACACTGGCCAGTGGCAAATGGCCAGTTTGGCTCAGGATTAAGCCCAAGTGCCACATGCATCTTACCTGCTTCAGCCAAAGCTGTACTTGAGCAAGTGCTTAGTATCTCTCCGTCTTTCTCAAATTTCCCCCTTCTTCCCATCATCATGACTTTGGTTTTCATTTTAAACATTTTCTTCTATGATCCAGCCTAGAAAATAGGTAATTCTCTGCTACCAGCAGGTGGAGATGGGGAATGCAAGACATTAACTCTACTATAATGGGGGAAGAAATAAAACAAAGAGGAATTAGTTTCATTTCCTCTCTTCAGCAGGTGGAACAAGTCTGCCTGCCTGGATGAAGTGTGTGCTCCTATCCTCCCTTCCATGCAGCCTCTTCTTAATGGGTAGGGTTATTTTTCCTTTTAGCTGGCAGGACTTCTGTTAATCTCTCCTGAGAAGTAAGCAAATGTGATTGTTTTTGCTGTTTTGTCTTTATTGTGTTTCAAATATCCTAGAGCTTCTAATTCTGGGAGAGGGCAAGTTTTCCCTTCACAATTACTCACTGAATGTGCTGAAGGGAAGCAAAGAAATAAACAAGTCTAGAAATCAAACTGCCATGGTTGCCAAGGGTGTGCACTTCCTCAGTGATGTGCTGCAGGAAAGCCACACCTCAAAACACTGAATCTCTGCAGGGAAGAGCTTCTTAAAGGTTTAGCAGTTCCTGTGCATAGAGAAAACGTTGGGGCATGCTAGCCTGCCTGTTTCAGGGGATTTAACAAAGAGCAATGCATACAGAGAAATGTGCAGACATGCATAGAAAACAGTAATATAACAAATTACTGTGATAAACCCAAAACATTAAAAAATGATGTTTTTCATTCTCTCACAAAAATAAGGTGATTCTAACTCAAATTCAGAAAACAAACTACTTTCTCCTTTTCTCCTTCTTTCTGCTTGAATGTTGTGGCTATCCAACCTTATGGGTACCTTTCACAGCCAAACCCCTAGCTAAAGGAGGGGAAGAGCTGGGGAAGAGGGAATTCAAGAGCAGGCAGGGGTGTAGTGAGCTGATGGGTCACCTGTGGAGCAGCCTGGGATCAGGTGCATTTAGTTACCCTTGACTGGAGCTCCCTTCTCAGCACCGGCTCAGTGGTGCTGAGCTCTGCACGGGGTAGGTAAGTTCTCTGAGAGGTTTTTCCTCAAGTTTCTGTTTATATTTACTTTTTCCTCGTTTCTGTGGTATAATGAATGTAGTTTTGAAACTGTGACCCCAGAGCTGCCTTAGAGTAGATCCTGCTTTGTGCTTGGGGAATAGGACATGGTGTTGCTTTGTGTGTGAAGAAAGCTATGTGTTTGGGTGATAATGATAATGGTTCTGCCCAGCAGGTGCTGAAAGCTCTCTGGTTTTTCACAGACTGTTCCTTGAGGTGATTCTCCTGAACAAATAATGCCTGAAATAAAAGAACTCTCCAGCCCTGACAGCAAGATTACCCTTATCTGGCTTTGAGTCTCATTTGGCTTCGCTTTGCTGCCTAGGCTTATTTCCTTTCTAGAAGGTTCTAGAAGAGCTATGAGGCTTTGCTGACCATGCAGTGGAAAGGAAAAACTGTGGTTCAAAATGCTCTTGGATGCTATCTGCAGCCATGATAAGCTGTCTCTCCAGTAGTGCCTTAAGTAGTTTCTGGTGGCTTTGCTCATTGTTGTCCTGGTTTAACTCTCCCCGGGTTCATAGCCTTCAGGTTCTTCCTCGATTTCAATCCAATGTCTCATTTTACTCTGCTTGCAATTAGGACATTGGGGTATTGTGGTGTTTGGTCAGCGATGACCTAAGTTAAATGTGACATTGTGCTCTGAATGAATTTCAAATAGGAATTTGAGCTTTGAAGGCATTAGGGGGCATATTTTTGCTTCTGTGGTGTATGTTGCCTGAAAAAAGCAAAAGAAGAGGGCTGGGGTTTGATTTTAGCGTAAAACCTAGGAGAATTGGGTAAGACTGGTTTCTCTGGACACTGCTGGCTTTGAGTAAGCTGAACTGGGGCGAGCATCTTGTCTGTCCATCCCTTCATCCCATTTTGTGCTGCACATCACCAGCTGTAAGGGGTTTGTTAATGCAGATTGGAGGCACCTGAGTGATGTCCTCAGGGGGAGGGAAGGGAGCAGATACGTAGCTTATAGAGAACAGCTTTGACAAAAGAAGGGCCATAACTGAACAACTGTATGAATCTGGGGAGTGAAAATTATAGTGGAAGGTTAAGCATTAAGCAGATCCCAAGTTACACAATTGTGACCTCTCAATACAGCCTGTAAATAGTAGGTAGCATGCTCTAATAGCGATGGAGCTGTGTTGGTGTTTGCTTTGCCCAGGCTAATACACCCTTCTGCCTAGTAGGTAAATTAGCCTAAGCAGAGTGGCTTGCTAGTGGGACTAAACCACTTCCTGCAAGGGCAAGAACTAGAACTAGTTGAGGTATCTTTGGGCAGTTGTTGCATCGTGCCCTGTGGATGTGGCTGCCATGACAGGGCACATTAATTCCCCTTTCTGTCCAGCTATTTTCCCTTTCACCCTTCACATTTCGTTTCCAGTCTCACAATGATTTAAACACATGCTTAACGTTATGTGCTGTGTGTAACCCTATTGATGTGCATAAATCTTGTGAGAATAGGGTTTACACGTGTGCTGCAGTGAATTTATTCAGAGTATAAACTCAAGCACATGGGTATGTTCGCACAGGATCAGGGCCTTGGGTGCAGGGCAGGATGGTCTTTTACTGCGTGCCTGGACAACGCGATTTATCATAGCAGGGAAGAAAACAGCCATAAATGAGTGCAAGGTGTCTGCCAGCACAAATCCAGTTGCCTTAAAATTGAAAAGGTGGAAGTAATCTTTGAGGATGGGGAGGGGTGGAGGGGAATGAAAAGTTATTAAAAGCAGAAGAGATCTCAGGGAGCCCAACTTTGTTTCATTCTGATGAAGAAGCTTTGAATACAATAGGGAAAAAGCATTGGGAGTAATTATCCAAAATGGGTGGCATAAATCCGAGAAGAAAGTAATACATCAGTTTTAAAGCTACTCATTTCAAACTGTGAGTTAGATTTATTTGACCTGCATTTGGGAGCAAATATTAATGAAAGGGCGAAGGCAGCTTATGGCTCTTTCAGTTCTTTCATTTCCCACTAGATGTCTCCGGTGTAAAAACTAATTATGAATGTTCTTGATTTAATTTGGAAAAAAAAAATTGGATGAAGCTTTTTTTTTTTCTTATTTCTTTTCAAGTATTGTGCTGTTGTGCAGCTTAACCCTTGATCTTTCTGCAGTAACTACTTCAGCATCATGTATGACACGAGGCTGCTTAGAAACGGTGCAGTTAATGGGATACTCTTTAATAGAGAGGTGTCCAAGTATTATGAGAATCAAATCCTTATTCCTACCAATTCTTTGGCTCTCATCTGTAACATGTAACTTAGCTCCCAGCTCCGATGACACATGTTCCGTAGTCTGTGAAACCTCCCTGGTTTTTTACTTATCACAGTATCGGTGTGCTCTGTTTGAACTTGAATCTCCTTTATGAGAAAAACTTCTGGGTGAATCTCCAAAAGTGGTTTCTTCTGTCTCACTTCCTGTTCGCTAAAATTGATGGGGCTCTAAATAGATACAAGGATGCACTTATGTGGATTTCACTGCAGAGTTGGGGCTTAATCCTAGAAAAAGGCAGAATTTCTGTTGCCTGCTGATGAGAAGTTATTAGAAATGCTTCTGTTGCACCAAGAACTTGTGCAGAAATGCACCAAGTGGCGTAGTTCTTTAGGTAGCAGTGGTTTGGGATTGACCTGCTCAAGTCATTGACCTGCTCATACTTCAGTTAAAACAAGTTTGGTTGATTTGTCTTTCTTTTTCTTTTTGAAAGCCTGGAGCTTGCTTTTATCTGCATGATGGTTTCACTCTTCTGCTATCTGCTGAATATCCAGCAACAGTGGCCTGGACAGTTCATGAGTGGAACAAGCCAAAAACCCATCTCCACACTTGGCCTTTTTGAGGTAAGGACCAAAATGAAAATGTCAGGCTTGGAATAAAGCAAAGTCAGTTCCACTCCTGCAGATCTGCAGTTAGTTTTGCATTTGCTTTACCGTTGTGCATCTGTTTTCCTAGTCCAAGTTGACAGGTTGTCAAAATCTCAGATCAGGTGTGAAATTTGTCATTGACTTCCGCCTGTACCGATGGTTTTGATTTCTAGGAAAGATTTTCAATGTGTGTTTTGGTAATTCACTGTTGAAACATTTCTGTTAGCTCTGATGGTGCTTTTAGTGCTAGAGTTTCATTGTCTTCATGGCCATTATTACCTTCAGCAGCAGAAAAATTAGGTCAGTACAAGACACTTGTGAAAAGCATCCTGGTTTGTATCTTCCCTGAACCATTTCAGTGGTCAGCTATGAGCTTGTTTGATGGTTACCACTTTGAGCAAGACCACCACAACCGTTAGTGTCAGAACCAGGCTGCAGCTCAGGTACTACCATGGCCCATGCCAAGCCCAAGCAGATTGTTGACAACTCCTCAAGTGGAATTTAGGGATGTGCAAATTCAACAGCTGGTTAATTGTCCTTTCTAGTCCTCTCTTAGACTCAGCTGTGCTCTCCCAAGATAGACATGCCATTAAACCCAGTGTAATCACTGGCACAGCAGGTGTATTGAGAAACAGACATTGAGCAGTGTTTTAAATAAAAGGCATGAGTAATAATAATAATAATATTAAAAAGCAAACAAAAATCCCCACTGCCAGTCACCACAAGAAAAGGTATCCACTGGGAAACAAATAATTGCCCTCTGTGGACCGCGCAGCATATGCTGGCTGCATCCTGCTGCCATTTTCATTTCAAACTGTTGAAGTTAAATTATAGCATTATAAGGAAACCCACTTCAAAACCTAAAGCTTAAAGGTACAAAGGCAACAACGATCCAGCCTGAAATGTCTTCATAACTATTATGTAGATGTAAAACTTGCGATGGTTAGCAGAAAACAAGTGCACAAAGAGTTCTTTTGCAACTCCCTTTTCTCACTTTAGTGACAATGAAGCATAAACAAACATTGCCAAAGAGCTGCTGGTTTTTCTGATCACTTTATTTCACTCTGCTGCTCATATTACTGGGTGCTGGGCACAGTTTGTCAGGAACAAATGTTCTCTGGTCCATTCTGTGTTCAAAGATCATTCCCCAGAATGGTCAGGGAAAAGCCTTGCTGTCCCACCTGATTCCATACTCCTAAACTGAATCTCTCCAAGTGCAAGCTGTGTGGTATTTGTGAGCAGGTGACTGTGAATATACTGGACAAAAGATTTCAAACTTGTTATGCATTTTTCCACCTGTGCTTTCTTGGGTTTTAAAATCTGGCTGCTTAAAGGGGAATGAAGTTCCTGAAAAGTCAAGTCTCCCCCTGTAATGGTTTCACTGCGGGTTGCTTATGCAAATAGGTAATGAAAAAAGGTGATTCCTTCCAAACCACCTCCAGCTTCACTCCTGAAATCAAAGGCTTCATAATTCAGTGAAGCACCTAGGCATGTAGTAACATTCACATGGTGTGAAGACCAATCTGATGTAGCCTGCCTCTTGGCAGTACTTGGCTTGAACCATGAGCAGTGCTCATGGAGTTTGTCTGAAGCACAGGCAGAGGAAGCCCATATCTGCTTGTGAAAGGCATAATCTCGGCTGTGTGACGTGTGGGGAGCACAGGTTACACCATGCAAGCACAGCTGAGTTGGAAGCAATGGTAGCTGTGATTTCTGGGACATTCCTGTACTTTGTTAAATGTATAAATGTGCATTAAGCAGCTTGGTTTTCAACTGCTGTGGGGGTGGTACTGATGAAATAGCACACAGTCAGCCTAAAGCACCACCAGCAGGGACCTGCCCTTCTGTTGCTTGCTTTCTTAAGCTTGCAGATTTCTTTCTTGCACTTCTCTTTCTTATACTGATCTACTGGATTGTATTTCAGACTGTACCCTGTTCTTCACTCTGGCCTTTCGGAGGTAGTCGCAGGTCTCAACACTTGCACAGTGTGCTGCTGTGTGTGCATCTGTGCTCTCACAGCACCTCACAGAATCTCCAAGCTTGACAGGAGTCTGTGGGCACTATTATAATTAGATAATAGAATAATTTCATATGCAATTGAAAGTGCTGCAGGGAAAGAAGAAGGATGTTTGGGAAAGTGGATTGTAATTACTTGAGCTGGAATTTGGCCAGGATACAGAGGTTAGTCTTGTGAAAAGTACCGAGGGACCTTCAATGAACACAACTAGTTAGGATCTCAGTTAGACTCCTGATTTAAAAGATGCAGCCCTCACAGCCTGGTGCCCCCATAGTGTACTCAGGCAGGACTGAACAGAGCTACCAGAGAAAGCCACAGGCAATTTTCCCTGACAAAGGTAAAAAGGAAATCAAGGTGACTGGGAGCGACTTTTATTCTGCCCTAAATTGTCCTTGGCATTTTCTCCAACACTTTCCACATGAAACAAACAACTGGATTCAACATGAAACTGTGTGTGTGGGGAAGCACCTCTCTGCAGAAGGGAGCTGGGATTTCAAGGTTGGAGGCCAATGTGATTGTATGGTCATGCAAAAGACCTCAAAAAAAGGGGATCTGGTGTCTTCAGTGGAAGAAAGCACAAACCCTGTGTCACCTACCGGAATATCCCAGCCTAAAATGTGAGCCTTAATCAGACCAAGCAGTCCAGTAATGGTTCAGTTTTCAGTCCTGAAGAAGATGCTGGTGTTGTTAAGGAGACTCTAACTTCTCTCTGAAAGGACCCTTCTTATTTTCATCTTTACTGCTAGTCAGAAAGATATATACTCTCCAAATAATAGCAGTTTCCTTGTGCTGGAGTTATAGTGGCTTTGTGATACAATAAACAGCACCCTGTCATAAGTCTTGTGTAAAAAATGGCCTGACATTTCTTTAAGAGTAAAGAGAAACACTACAGCAGCGATGACCTCTGCGCAAGGTCACAGATGTTTTGCATGGTGGTTCCATACTTCTACGCTAGGATATATTGCTTACTTTTCACAAAGAGTTTTCCTGAGGAATTACAGTACGTTCCAAAACGTCGCCTGAGCTCCACTCAGCCTTTCAAGGCTCATTTTTTAACTGATACTAACCAGAGTAAATATGGCAGGGTGGTGGGTCACTAACTTTTTGTTCCTCTTCCTTTCACTCACTTTGTACTTTAAAACAAAATAGTCTTAAATGCCTGAAGGTCCAAATTGGATGGAATTTTGCAGAGTAAAATGGGAGCAGGTCTTGAGGAGGTTTGTGATTCAGCACAAGTTTGGAGAGCTGCTGAAGTGTTTGGAGATTCATCAGGACATCTGCAGCAATTGAATTGGCGATCTTGCCACAGTAGTTTACTCATTAGATTTCTTGTACTTCCCAGTGTGTGAAGTCAATTGGTGGAACGTCCTGCCACCAGCCACTGCTGAAGGGCTCTTTGGCGTGTGCAAGTCCTGGAGAGAAGATTTGAGGTTTAGATCTTAATTTTTTAGTGCCAGGTTGGACGGGGCTTGGAGCAAGCTGCTCTTGTGGAAGGTGTCTGTGTACATGGCAGGGGGCTGGAACTGGATGAGCTTTAAGGTCCCTTCAACCCAAACCAGTCTGAGGTTCTGTGATCCCACAGTGGTATAAATAGAGCTACCTGATTTGAGAGGACTATGCCATTTGCTGCTGATAGATCTGGTTGTGCGTTTGACCCCTGTATATATATATATATATATTGAAGCATCATCAACGAGGAACTTGCTAGGATCACCAAGAAATGTTTCCCTTAGGACATTTCACATTTGTGATCCATTCCCTTGGGATGCTGTGCAGCTGGGCTCCTACTCCTGTGTCAGCTCAGACTGAGGGTAGCAGAGCTCACTAGGCTAGGGGGGGAATAGTGAAAACCTCACTGATTAACCAGCTGAAAATGTTCCTGGGCACTTCAGTCGTGTGGACAGAAGCATGCCAGGAATCCAGTCCGTCCTGGTAAAGTAGGGATTCAGCCTGATGAATTTAGGTTGAAATAGCTGTGATAATTCCCTTTTCAAACTGTCTAATCTTAGATATAAGGGGAACCCAAAATCAGTGCTGGTTTATCTTCAAATGGTAAGCAGGAAAGAGCTGTTCTGTGAATATCTGGAGCTCTCTACAGTAAAACTGAGAGCTAGAGCTGAGGCCAGGAGTCCTTTTCAGCAGGTAAGTTTGCCACACAAGCAGTACCAGCTTAAAGACAAATGAGTATGGGTGAAGACTTTGATAATTTATCCAGCAAGTTCATCTGAGCCATTTGCCCAAGTTTCTCCATAGAACACATTCAGCCGTAGCACAGCAAGGCCATTTTCTATCTCCAGTTCTGCAGATGGATTCTTTAAGGTGGTTCAGTGCTTCATAATGAGTCTGCTTTTGAAGAAGGAAGGTGTTGTTTTGTACATACAATAAGAAGTCCCTACCCCAAACAGCTTAGCACCTTGAGAAATGTAATGAAGGGAACAGGAACCACAAGGAATGTTGTATTTCTTTTTTTCCTAAGATCATACAGCAAAGCCCAGAAAAGAATACACTTCTGTAAACTTCTGTTCTGGTACTTTATCTGTTGGATCAGGCTTTTTCAGATGCTTTCAGCTAGTTGAAAGGCCAGGTAGCAACAGAAGGTGAATAAACCCCAGATTCTGCTGAGTAGCATGTTCTTTGGTGAGAACTGTCATCAAATCTGGTGGCATATTTGCAAAGTAAGGACACTGAGGCAAGCAAGGATGTTCTTGTGTAAGCCATTTTGAGGCTTGATCCTGGTTCAGCAAGGAGCAGTCTCTGTTCTCTGAGTCTGCCCCACTGTATGCCCAGAACTGTTTCTGATGTGCTTTGCAGTCAAATAACATAGAAGTTTTAGTTACCACGTGGGATGAGTAAAACACATAACCCAAAACTAATTTGTCACAATTTAATGGTGTGATGCCCTTCCTAGTAGGGTAGAAAATGATCATCTCCATTGCCTGGGGCATGCTATCATGCAGAAACACTTTCCCTGCTCCTTAAATACTGTCCATTGGACATTAATTCACTTAACTGACTCTCTGTTTAAAGGACAAACAGTATTTAAATGTCAGTACCCTTTTTTTCTCAGAGATCTGTGGGTAATTGGCTGATAGGGAGTGGTGGTTATCTGGTCATTTCAAATGACTTAATTTAACTGTGTGCTCTGAGTATGGCAGTGGAGGGTAATGATACCATTAGAATTGCTTTCCCAGTTTTTATGCCATAATGCTTTAGAAGTACCAAATAAACCATATAAATAACCCCTGGATAGTACTTTTGGGTAAGATTTAGTTACGAGCTTTTCTGTTCTGAGTGTGTTTTTGTGGAACAGATAGTTCATGCCAGTGAAGACCACATGGACTTCAATATAGTATTGTATCTATATGGTGATGTTCCAGAACTTTGTTACAGAATCATAGACTACTGGAATGGTTTGGGTTGGAAGGGACCTTAAAACTCATTGAGTTCAAACTCCTGCTGTGGGCAGGGACACCTTCCACTAGAGCAGCTTGCTCCAAGCCCTGTCCAACCTGGCCTTAAGCACTGCCAGGGATGGGGCATGTGTTACTCCTCCTAGTTTTGATAAAGAGTTAGACTTCTGCTGAGAACTATGCTCTATATTTGACATTAACTTGAACAATCTTCTCCCTTGCATGCACTTGGAAACATATCCAAGTGCACTTGAAACCACCCAAGTGGTTGGAAGCTTATGGGGCTTTGGGGTGGTCCCTTCTTTGCCTAAGTATGCATGAATCTCTCTGTTGGATTTGTATCAGTGCCTGACTTGTGGCATCTTCCATATCTTCCTCATTCCTTAGTTTCCTGATGTGCATATTATCATTGTTATTACCATCTTGACCTTGCGTTGGCACCAAAGTTTAGATCTTTACAGGAGATAGCATGTTGATAATAATTCATTTCAGTAAGACTCTGCACTTAGGAAGTCCAAAGGGTTTAGTAAATGAAGGTCAAGGTATCAGCTGCAGTTTCTTCTATGGGGAAACTGAGGCAGGGCAACATTTTTCTGGATTATATGGCAAGTGATGTGAATGTATGAGCAGGTTTTGTTGGCAGGCTGCTGAGCTGCTCTGATCGTGTGATCTAAACCAATAGTGTATAAATCTTGAAGGGTAGGATTAGCAATAACAACTCCTCCAGGCAGAGTTCCTGCTTCCCTCTCTTGTCATTTGCTCTTGTGAACTGGTGACTTGAAAAGGACTACCAAGCATGAAAAGCTCCTATTTTACACAATCAGTCAACGTAGTCCCGTGGCTTGGCATTGCATACATTACACTGAACACTTTTGTCCTTGGGTAGACTGTAATAGGAGAGGAAGAACCAGGAGGTAGCTGGAATCACAACTGTTAATGGCAAAAGAAAACTTTTAGCTGGCTTTCCAATGTATGTTAATACAGTGTCATTTAAAAGGTTCCCGTTAGGGCTTTCACCCCTTGACCACTGCTTGATCCATGAAATTGCAAAGCAAACCCTTTGTTTTCCGTTTGGTGCAGGAGTTTCATCTGCTTTCCCTTTCTTCTTCATCCCTCCCCCTTCTTCCTCTCAGCCTGTCTTTCTAACTAGTTAATGGAACTCTGGGTTTGATCCTCGCTGTTCTTTCACCGGGGCTTTCAAACAACAACAAAGTCTCTTTATCTTAAAAGCAAACAAAAAGGGGCTGATAACAGAGTGGAAAAGGAGTTCAGCGATAATCCAAAAGGGAAGATACTGAATTTTCTTGAGGAGGGGGTATGGACCCTTCCTTCCAGCTCCGATTTTGGCATGTATTGGTTTATCCACAAGATGGCAACAGACAGCTACCTACGGAGCCCGCCCTTATCGCAGCCGGCAGCATCTAGCTGAGGTTTCTCCTCTTTATCTTGGTTACTTTATTTAAAGGTATAGTATACAGTGACCTTTGCTGCCTTGAACTCTATGGAGAAATGTCTGAGACATGTACAATGTGCTTCCTTTGTTTAAATAGACACTGTCAAGGTGTTGTTCGCTCTGTCATTCAAACCCCCCTTGGGAAGCTCACCAGTAGAACAAATTTTCTTATAGGTATTTTATCCCCTTTGCACATGTAGGGTTGTTTGGAAAGGACTGGCATTCCAGGTGGGGAGGGAAAGGATGCGCTTCCAGCTCAGCAGTTTCGGAGATGACCTTGAGGGTTGTCTCTTTGCTCACTGGTCTCTTTGTCCAGCCGCAATTTCCCACCTGTAAAATGACTCATTTTTTGTGGAAAATCCATAGGAAACCTGGACCATCATGTTGCTGTATGAGTGAGATGAGCACGTGCTGGGGATTGGTTGGTTGGTTGATTGCTTGAGTTTTTAGAAGGTCATATGTGAAGGGAATTTGAAAGCACAGCTTGTTGAAAGATGCTGTGGAGTGGCGGAATACCATAGTGTATATTTGGGAATCAAAAGCATGAACAATGTGAGCAATACCTTTCCTGCAACTCCCCTGGAAGGAACATCTCTGCTGAGGCACGTACATCTTCCAAGCTGTTCTGTCACAAAAGCCAACAGGGTATTCCTAGTTTTGGCCTCAGGTGGACTTGAGCAGTGTCCACTAGAGAGCAAAAGCTGTCTGTGTGATACATCTTCTGTGTAGGCCTGAGGCCATTATCTCTTATCCCCTCATCTACAGAAGTGCAGGTTAGAAATGGGAAATTCTCCTTATTCTGCAGTTATTTGCAACTGAGATCCTCCTGTGATTTTTTTTTTTCTTCATTTAAGATTGAGCTGTTTGCTATCACTTTAAAAACAATAGACTCTTGGGTGGGGAGGGGGCTTGTATAGCCTTCAATAATTAGACTCAAAAGTGCCAAGGGACATGACAAATGAATCTTCACTGAAAGATGGGCTGAATATTTAAACTGAATGCGCACAGCTGGTGATCCTGTTCTTCACCATGTGGCCAAAACCTGCTCACCTTATTCAGAAAAGTCCTACTGACTGAAAAGCAAGCAAGATGGAGAGGGGTTGGCACACAGAGTGGTATTAAGGGTGTATCTATTTACATAGGAATCATCTTGTTATCAGAATGGCACTTACTTGATTGACTCTGGCCAGTTTGGAGGACTGTAGCAGTCAGTTTCTGTGAGGTACTCAAGTCATCAAGTTGTACTCTAGTCGTAGTTGTACTCTAACCAGACCATAACACTTCACAGATGGTTTCCACCCTTACAATTCTGCCGTGCACAGTGTTTGTTCATGCACTCAGCTGAGTGGAGGTTCATGACAATGACATGCTCTGAAACTGTACAGTTACACGAACTTTATGAGCTTAACAGGAACGCATCCTTGTGTTGGAGTTCTAGCAACGCGTGTGTTAGGTATGAGATTAAGGTTTAACAGTATCTTGTTTTCTGTAATGTAGTTTACCCCCTAGTTCTCATTGTTTTGCTATTTGCTATTAACCACTGTACCCCCCATGTGTTCTCTGAAATCAATAAAATAAGGTTTCCATCTTGTTTGAAACCATTCAGGTTCGTGTACTATGTAAGCACTGACAGTGTGCTCCTGAGCAGATGGCAAATTTACTTGTCAAAGTTTGAGGCTTGCTTTGTGTTGGTTGGGTTTCTAGGAACAGATTCGGGTTCTCAGGTGGTTCTTGCCACTGTCTTCAGTGCATGTCTGTGATCTGTGCCCTCTGTAAATAGCACAAGGGTAATGCTTCAAGAGAGGAGCCACTAATTCATGGTTGATAAATGCAGTGATAGTACCAGTGCAATACAAATGATGCAATATTTGGCCACATAATTGAGGTGTTTTATTTCACTATTAGGATGAAAATTACCTGAGTTGAATTCCATTTCAGCCAGTGGACTGTAAAGAAAAATCTGTTGGTTTGTTTCCTATAAAGTATTGTTAATATCTAATGGGGTGACTATGAGGCATAAGAATTTGCGCAGAAAAATGCAAATATCGTAAGAAATAGGTAAATATTTGGCTAAGCTTGAGTTACATTTCATTTCGTTTGTTCCAAATGCACATAATTCCATTGAAAAAAGGAAAAAGAAAACAGAGCAGTTCCTCAGCAGGGCTTGATTTTTCCTTCCTATTAATATGAGAAGAAATTCTTGGTGTTTTTGCAGCTTTTGGCTTTTGAGTCCAAAATGCTTTGATTTAACTTTCTGGTTGTGTTCTATTCTGTTGCCCTCTGCTTCAGCCGCCATTGCACTGTCTCTGAAAGTTAGGGTGAATGATCAGAGCCACACTTTCTGCTTTAGTGCACTTCCAGGTGGTGCTGGTGTTTGAAACAACTGCAACCAGGGCTTGGCAGAGGGGCTGTGTGTTCACATCACTCCTAAATAATGAAAGAGTGCAAAGCAAGTGAGCAAGGGTATCAGAAGCAAAGCCCTTCAGTGTAGCACTTGGTGTGAACGTGCAAACCTTCCCTTGGCCTCCTGCACTGCCACGCATGTGGTCTCGCACATAATAATGTGACATGCTGCACACTGAGAACGATTTTTGTTGAAAATATGAGTAAAGCAGCATCTTTGCTTTTCCTGGAAAATTAGTGCTGGGCTATGGAGATGGGTTTCTTTGCTTGGAAAGGTTTTGCATAAAAACTTCTGTTTAGCATGGCAAATACAGATGTAACCTGGTCACTTGATTAAAGCTCTCATTTGCTTTATGTCTTCCATGTAAGGACCACCTTCTCTAGGACACAGATTGGCTGCTTCTGATTAGTAGTTGTCCTTTATCTTCACCACTAGGCTTTGTATCACCACTTGGCATCAGTAAGCTTGTTAATGGCAATGCCTTTTCCTAGGAAAAGAAAAATAATGACCTAATCAAAACTAAGAAACATGCACTTGAATTCTGTGGTCTTCCATTTAACATCATGGGTTTTTTTCCTTTGTGCCTCATCTTGAAAAACTGGGAGTTTTTTCCTTTTCCCTCCCCCTTTAAGAGTTCCCTCGGGTTTTCAGGTGAAGTGATTCAAGTTTATCTCTGGTGATCTCAGATCTGAACGTTCCTTTAGGAGGAGGAAGAAGAAATGGACATCTGCCCTGAATACCTATCGCACTGTAAAGATGTTTGGACTCTGACTTTAACAATATGAGGCTCATGAAAATGTGTGTTAGAACCTGGGTTTTGCAGCTGGAGTCGAGGTGGAGTTGTTTGGAATCATGGGGAAGGTGTGGACGGAATATTTGGTCTTGGTCTTTAACTGGTAGAGGTTAAGGATGGTGTTTTATGGTTCTGTAGTTCAGGGAGTGCTTTAGTTGCTCGGTAACGCAGCAGCGCTGTGTTCTGACAGCATTTTCTTTTGGATGTCTTCTAATGCCAAAATGTGACCATGACTTGAGGCCTGAAACAGTGTTTTGGGGTATTGAGCAGGAGTGAAACTTGCAGGGGATAAGGTGTCTTCACCTCTGCAGAGCACCTTAAGATATGGAAAGTAAACTCTGTAAATTAGATCCAGATTTATCACCCACATGCTGTATTGTCTACATGCACAGAAGGGGATTTGTTAGCATTATCATTTACCTAGGTAGCGCTGAGAAGTGTGATATTGTGGAACATATGGGCTGCAATATCATGGCAGAGTAGCCTGTGCGAAGGATGCAGCAGCTCAGAAGTATTCTTGGGTTTGTCAGTTTAAATGCATGCTGTTTAAAACAAATTGAAGCAAAACATTTGGATTACTATGGCTTGGAAAAAAATGCTTTACAGTGCCTGTCTTCCTACCTCTTGTTCCAGTTCAGTGACTCCACTTAAGAACAAAAGGTACTCAAGACAAACCCAGCAAAGTTTGTTGCTCTAAAATAGAAAATAGAACCTTTGCCACATGAAGTCAGTGAGAGTCTTCATTGCCTGACACAACTGAACTCCAAAGAAGAAATGGTCTGGTTCTGAAAGGTGATGAGCCCTTTCTTTACTCTCAGTAACACTTAAATGAGTGCAAGTGTATCTTGCAGCTAGGGGTGAATGCACTTTGCTTGTCCTGTGGTCTTCATAGAATCACAGAATAGTTAGGGTTGGAAAGGACCATAAGATCATGCTGTTCCAACACCCCTGCCATGGGTAGGGACACCTCACACAAGATCACGTTCATGCAGAGGTTCTGATTCAAAAACCCAGTGATGTATGGGATGTTCCATCTGTGTCACATAGGGTGAAATAGGGAGAAATGTTCTGATTTTAGCAGGCGATGTATTTTCAGGTATTTAAGAGGCTGATCCTGTCAGCGAAATCGGGGGCAGCACATAGTTCCAGGCCTATTCTATCACTTGTTCTCTGTGCATTAGCAAAGTCATGATGCTGCTGAACTGAACTTCAGCTTTTATCACTTCTTTGGAGGATTTGTCTTCACATGCCTTTTGCATTATTGTAATCGACAAGTCTAAGACACTGTCTAATGTTAATTCTGCTCATTGCTGCCAATTATAATCAGAGCTAGTCAAAATAAACAAATTAAACAAATAAACATGTCAAAACATCTCAGCCCCAGAGAAAATACACCAAGTCTGAACTCTCTCAGTGCCGCAGCAGCCCCCATGTGCTGTGTATTGTAAAATGCTCCATCGCATTTTTCACCTTTTGTCGAGGAAAGGAAAGAAAAGGTGGGTCAGTTTAGAATTACAGTTTCGTTCTACCCTGCTAAAGAGTCTGCAACTGAAACCAAATGAAACCCAAATGTGCCTTTAGCTCCTTCACCCAACTTAATGATCATCTGCTGTGTGTTTTAAATGCTTTTGTAGGGTTTGGGGTTTTTTCCTCCCTGAGTGATTCTTTGCTGTCAGAGTGCCAAGATGCTAAATCATTGTAGGATTTGGACAAGATGCAGGTGAAAATATACCAAATGCGGATATACACTTCAATATAAAACATGCTGCTGCTGTGACATAACGCCATCCAAAATGGTAAAATACTACGTGATTTAACTTCGAAAGTACCCCAGGTTTAAAAGAGAACTACGTAGAACATATTTTTGTTCAACAGAGGGAACATTCTAGCCTGGATTTGTTAAAAATCAGTGGTAATGGGAGGAGGGGGCAAAACGTTTTTAGTGGTATGTTAACCTTAAAAATCTGTTGTGAGGTTCAAGGAAAAAGCTGTCGCTTTAGACAGGTGGTTCTTGTAAAGAGGTGATCTTTTAAAGTGCACTCTTGCAACAGCAAACCCAGCGTCTGGGCAGAGATAAAGCTACAGTGCAGGTGACTGCTGGGACTCTTGTCTGTCACAGCTTTCAAACCTGCTCTGAGAGCTTGCATTTGGAAGGGGACTTGCTTCTTTAATATAAGGCACGTGCACCAAATACCTGTTTCAAGGAGTTGGTGAGTAAGAAATGGGTCCTTGAAACGCAACACGTGGGCGCTATGGCCTTGCCTTTACAAATCTGAGACTATCCCTTGTTGCATGTGTAATTAGAAGACTCTCTCCATGTGGGTAACCAGTGGTGAGACTGTGCCTGAATTTCTTGGGAAGATACAATTGTCTGTTGTAGATTGCTGTGACCCATCCCTAGCAGGGTGAACAGGGCTTGGAGCAAGCTGCTCTACTGGAAGGTGTCCCTGCCCATGGCAGGGGTTGGAACTGGATGAGCTTTAAGGTCCCTTCCATCCCAAACTAGGCTATGATTCTATGATTCCACTGAGATCACATATGCCAAGTTCTCAAAGGCTATGGAGGCATGGGATGGAGAGAGAGACAGCCTTAAGGTAAAATGAAGGGGAATGCCTCAACAAATGACTGCCGGGATTGACTGAGCTGTGTGGCAAATACTTGCTCAGCCTGAAATAACATTGGGAAGACATAGCAGTATTTTGCTCAGCCCTGGAGGAAAATCCAAGGCAACTTGCTCGAGGTGTGTTGGATTTTGCAAGGCAGTTTGAAGAGAGTGTGAATTCCCCACAAAAATATACAGGACTCTTAACTGCAGAGGTTCTTCCTTCTCTCCTTCCCTTCCTTTTCTTCTCCCCACAATGTTTTTAATGTACACAGGGTCTGGGGAGAAAAGGAACACTGTGCCTTTGAAATGCTGTTTGCTGAAGACAGTATATAGAATCTTGGTTATTAACAGCCTCTCACAAGACAGTTATTTTTGGAGTGGCCTCTGAGGAGGCAACCTCTTGGAATCGAACTCATTTATTCTGCGTTTCACTGTCCTGCCATTTCCTGCAGAGAGAGGGGAAAAGTGAAACCACATGTTTTGAGGAGCGAGTGTAGGAAACCCCACTGAAGACAAATGACTGCTCCTCTCCCCTGGCAATTAGTCCGGCCGGGCTGTTTGCCAGCCCAGGTGTTCCCGACTGGGTATAAATTTGCCAAAGAACAATGAAAATAGCAGCTGATTGTGCTGACAGATTCCTCTGGTAATTTCCTGTTGTTTGGCATCTTCAGGTTACTTTCCCACAATTACGGATCCTGATGAAGTCCTGGGCCTTCAAATCCACTTTTTAACTGCGAACAAAGTAATAGCGTGTGTGTGTGTGTGCAGATGTGTAGCCCTGTCCTCTCCAGCCCCCAGCCTTTCCCCCTCATTCCCAGATGGTTTAATTTAATTCGTTTTGCAAAATACATATTTTAATGAGTCTGAATTTAAAAAAAACTATTTGCACCTGCATCATATAGAATTTCTTGGCTATCCCACCATGGCTTTTGCCAGGATTCATGCTTATTCTATCACTTAAACCTACCTCTTGGAAGGCTTTCCTCTTGTGCCTTCCATTATCTTCTACATCAGGGCTGCTCAAGAAACACTCACTAATGGAACAGAGCCTTGAGTTGGCCATGGGAGGGGGAGACTGATATGACAGCTGGAGATGCTGACAACAAGGTCGTGTTAAAAGTGAGGGGTGTCTTCAGATACCAGGGATTGATTCTGGATCTGGGGAGAAACGGCTCTCCCTGAAGAGTTACAAGTTTTATCGTCTAGAAGGAGAGAGGGAGAGAGCAGAGGGAAGGCAGACTTTACAGTCAGCCTAAAGCTTCGTGCAATCCGGTCTGTCAGGAAGTTATAAATACTCGTTTGGGTTTCTTGAGCCACTCAGATTCTCTCCTTTCTTTGAGTTGGAACAGAGCTGGATGGGCACCAGGGGACATTGGCCCCAGGTCCATTGTCTCGTTCCTTCTCAGTGTGCATTCCAGAGAGATGGAGAACAGAGCACATGGCGGGGGGTTGGGTGTTGGAGGTTGCTGCACTGTGTGTAAAAGGGAGCGAGAGAATTCTGTCCAGGCTTTCCTCCGTGCATTTCCTGCTTGTTTTGCTGTTCATAGAAGATCAGTTTGAAAAGTAACCCTGAGTTTAGCAATACTTAAAGAAGGCTGACTTGTTTCCATGGTGTAAATGTGCATTCCAGGGAAATCAGACTTCTGTGATTTAATAGGAATAAATGTCCTGCTTTGTCTAGAGAATTTTCTACCTTTTGTTGTCCTTAGAAGGAGGAGATTTCAACTTCTTTGTGGGGCGGGTGAATTAGAACTAAGGTTGATGAAAACCACCCTGAGGTTTAACTTTTCCTCACAAAAGTGCAGTTTTGGTTAATTAAACATTCCTGCCAAAGATCTGCCTTGCCTTAAAAACCCAACCCAAACCCCAGCCAGAAATCTCAGATAGATGCTCTCAGCCTGGTTCCTCGGGAGGAGGGGACAGACACCTATTTCAGTGGGTTGAGGGCCTTTTCTCTCAGCTACTCTCTGTTGGCTACTCACAAATAGGATGGGAATTGTTGAGGTGCTAAGGTTGTGTCCGCTATCCCAAAGTATCCCTTCTTTGAGGCCACCATTTTGATCCACTTACAGAAACAACTCACAAAGTATCTTCTACGTCATGGGGCTGACGTAGCCCTTGAGGTTCCTTTTAAACTCCTCAGCAGAGGTCTCTATTCCTTCCAGGTCAGCTCTGGTTCAGATCCTGTTGACAGCCTTTGCAGGGCCCATCGCAGTTCCCTCAGTGATAATGGCTGTTACCAATGTGGGTCCCGTGTGTATTTCACTGATCAGGTTAGGAAAAGCAGGGAAATCATGTTGTGAAACTCCCCCCTCGCCCTCTGGTTTTCATCAAAACATTCTTTTCGGTGGAAATCTTCTCCCAGCTGGAGTGTCGCCTTCTGTTCAAATCCCTAAAATTAGACTGAGAAGCTTCTCTCACTTTAACAAATCCATGCTGTCTGCTTTACAGTAATTATCCTTCTGTAGCAGTGGCAAAGACACGCAGGTCTGCAACGTTCTTGGAAGATGGAAAGCCCCAAGCGGCTCGTCTTGGTCCTTGCGCACATCGGGAAAGAGGTAGAACACATGGGACACGCAGGAGGGGTTGAAATGCTTCTCCCCATAAGCAGGAAGGTGCTACTTGTGCTGTGAATCCACCTTCCAGTGACTATTTCAGGTTTGTGGCTCTAGGGAGCCACCAGCTATCTACCCACTCCGCCTGATTCAAAGCCTACTGAAGGCAGTTGGAACCCTGCCACCAATTACCAGTGAGACCTAAAGTGTCTGGTGTTACCAAGTCCTCCTGTCTGTAGGTGCCATCTTGGTGCACGTCCCTTCCATGTGTCTCATCCCCTTGTTCAGGAGTTGTGGTGACTCCATTGGCTTCTTGTCCCTGGGAAAGCTGATCCCAATTACTCGTCTCCCTGCATGCTTGTGTGAGATCAGGCAATAAATACTGCATGAATGTGACATGTCTCTAGTAGGACCTCGCTGTCTTCTCATCGATTTACAGTGAGTGAGTGACACAGCATCGTGCAGCTTCCATGTATCATGGCTTGTCTTCCTATCTCATAGTGATGTGCTGGGGGCTCAGTCCTGTTGGGCTGAGTACTGCTGGTGGTGTGATCTGCCTTACGATGCTCTGCACCATGTCAGGTGCGGGAGGTCCACGCTGCTGCTGGGTCAGCCTTGCTGTTCACACTGTCATTGAGGGGGCTTTTGAAGTGTCTGTTCCAGGCAGTTTTGGGGAGTTTTCTTGTTTCTGTTTTGACTCATCCTTTGTGCGTCAGATGGGTCTGAAATGGGATTCCTTCAATTTCTGCTCCAGTTCTCCCTCTACCCATTTTATCTGCCTGTTTCCCCCTTTCCTCCCTATGGGAGCCTTGTTTCTTCAGGGCAGCGACACCCTCTCTCAGGACTTGTTCAGTTCTGGATGCCATGTGACCATCTTTTCATTTGTGTTTTTATGGTGTTCCAAAGACTTTAAACCCGTGGATTCTGCCTCAGTTGGTGGAGAGAAACAGAATGTAGATCTGTCAGGATGTACTTCTGCTGCTTTTACAAGCTTCCTGTATGACTTAGGGCAGCTCATTGTGCAGCTCTGCCTCTGTTTCCCTATCTGTGACATAAAGACAGCACCTCTATCCTACACACTGCTTTAAAATCTACAGAAGGAGGTTTTTGCCAGAGCCAAGTATTGTTTCATTCAAATTCAAACGTCGATGTTTAGAACCTGGTCCTAGTCTGCCTCGTGGTTCAGTTCTTTGCTGTTCACTTTAACATTCAAAAATGGCACTTGAGGAAGGCCCTGGCTCATAAATCTGCCCCCAGACAAACTGAACAATGAGAGAGGAAAGAAAACTGCTCCAGCAGGTGCTTGGCAGGTCTTAAACCATAGACTTGAGCACCAACGCAGACATCTGCGAGTCGGGTGCTGAAGGTGTTGCTTTGTTAACTGCCCGCGGAAGCGAGCTCTTAAAGTCTGTTTGTACCAACCAGTGCAGCTGAGGAGGTGACATGTTCTTTACAAGGATTTTACTTGCACCAAATGGGATTTTTAGTCTCGTTATAATTCAGTGAAAATGTTGCTTTCAGAATATCCCATGCTGCCCAAGGAATTCAGTCACCCAGGTCCTTATAAAATGAATGCAAGTGGAAGTCTAAACCCTAGCAGTTGCAGTAAAAACGAGTATTGGTGTGTTCTTTTTAGATAACAACCCTGCTTAACTGGGAGATGCAGCTAAAGGAGTAAAGTGGGGCCCTTTGTCCAAAAACCTTTGCTGTTTTCTGACTTCTCTGGTTTTAAGCCATGCTTACCATGTAGCCCTAAGCACAGAGGACTTTGCCTCCAAACAGCAGGCTGTGTCGCTAAAGAGTCAGTTCCTCTTCAGAAAAAAATATCCTAAAATAAACTTCATATTAAAAAAAGCCCAAGCTTTTTATTAGACTTTGTCTACATGCAGCGTTCTGGCAGGCAGTCACTATGTTTCTAGACAGAGAAGGAGAGAGTGCACAGTGTCTGTTAGGTCTAAGCAGGACAATACATCAGATTCTAAAGCATACTTCCTGTCTGTGGGTATGACAAAAAGATGGGATGATGTCTACTTTTTCTTTTCCATGTACTGTTTATCTTTGGATCAAGCAAAGAATGTTGGAATACCTAAAAGCATTATCCTGGCAAAAGCAGGGTTGGCATAGGCAGGGGAAGGAAGATCAGCGAGGCACTGTGTCATGCCAGAGATAAAATGATACTCCATAGGTGTATCATTCCATCTGGCTGCTAAGGTTGTGGAAATATGTCTGGCTGTTTTGTACCTCCCCTGCCATTGGCCTCACTTAAATATCTGCCTTTCCTTCAATTACCGTCTTTGCACTCAGAATACATTGTCAAGGTTTGAGTTTTGTTGCTGTTGCTGAGTATTCTCACCGTGGGTTTTGTAGGTGGGACAAGTGGAGATGGAAGAACTGAGTAGGAAAAGAGGGAATGGAAGAACTAACTGGGAAGTTACTGAAGTTACAGTCAGAAATGCTGACTGGTAAAATGCAAAAGCTTAAGTGTTATCTACTGTCACTTTTTTATAGGCATCTGCAAATCAGCTGCTGGACTCATTGTAGTCTAATCCACTTCAGTGGGCATCCAGGTTTATGGTACAGTCTGCTTTAGAGGAGGATGTGGTCATATGGTATTGATGTACTTTTCTCATAGTTCTCTCCACATGAGTGAATTTATACAATTTGGCTTAATTAAACATGAATCTTTCCTGTTAGAAAATTCTTACCACTGCAACAACACAGGTGCCATTTCTTTACATGTGCCCTCCTAGAGGATCCAGCAAAGGAGTCATACTGGAAGAATAGGTTCCATGGGGAGTTTCCTATTAATTATTAAGAGGCATCGTTGGCTGATGCTAGGATAACTCTTCCAGACTACTAATAATGAGGCTTGTAAAATGGGCCAGAATGCTGTAAAGATGTGTAAGTAGTGCTGATTTTGGTGGTGTTTTCAAAAACAGTCTACTGGAAATCAGTGGCATTTGGGCCCAAGTGACCTCACTTTTGAAGCACTAATTTTCAACCCAAATGAACTTCTTGAGAAGAAAAGAAGCTTTGTAAAGGAAATGGAGTTATTTGGCAGAAGGTGATCTCTCAGGAGCAGGATGTGTACCTCATGTGAGGAGATGCCATGTGCTGGATGTGAGCAGCTCAGGGGTGCAGACTGCACTGTGAGGTGATTTTCAGTTGCAGACAGGTCAGGTACTGAAAACTTCAGTAAAGGAAGACTTCAGTGCAGAAATGCTTAGCAACCCTCGGGCACGTGCTGGATTTGGTGCTAGCACTCTATCGATGTAAGAACAGAATCTTTCCCTCCTTGTTTTGTTAATGTTCTTCCACTGCCTTTCAACCTCAGGCTTATGACCTCCAAACACAAGCTCAAAAAATGAATGATTTTAGTTTTCTTTTAGCCAATGCCTGCATTTCTTCAAGTCAGCTATCATGTGTTACATGACAAATGAGCTTCTAGAGCACTGAAACTTCTAAGAATATTATTGTTCTTTTTACTCTGTTCTGCCTGAAAAACAACTTGCTGCCTCTTAGTGTTGGACAGAATCTTCATGTACAGAAAATCCTTCAGCTGAGTGAATGTCTTGAACTGTGCAATAGCTTCTAGGTACGCTCTCCAGAGCTTGCCATTTGCCACTTCTGGTGTATGTGTTTAGCTCCTGATTAAGAAAGGGAATTTTCCTGTAAACCTCTATGGAAGTAAAATGCTTAGATCTGGTTTGTTTTTGTTGCACTGCTTTCCTCAGGTATAACCATAGTTAGCATTCCATTCCATACTGAGCTGAAGAGGCAGAAGGTAAACGCTGCTGGAGCCCAAACTTCAGTGGTCTGCAAGGGCTACATCATGTACCGTGTCAGTCCATCTCTAGGAAGAGTATCTGTTGAGCCAGTGCTGGCGATGGGTGGGACTTAGAAATGTTACTTTACTTGAGGAAAGCACGAAATGTGGTCCATGAAGAATTTGGGAACCCTTTCATGGGTGTGGGTGCTGGACCTGTCATCCTGCTGAAACCTTGTGCTAGTGAGCAGTATTCAGTGCTCTTAGTTGTCCCTGCACTTCCACTTGGCTGCAGCACTCCCACTGCTCTATGGGCTCTGCAGTGGTGCTGCTCATCACCCAAGTGGCAGCTGGGCTGCACTTGAGCACAGAGGTTCCCTTGTGCCCTGGTTCTGGAGCACTTTGTGACTGCATTGGGGATTAAAAAGATGGATGTTATTTTAATGGAAAATCTGGGAGCTGGAGGTGAATCTGTTCCAGGCAGTCCGGTTTGACGTATCTTAAAGGGAATCGGCTATCAGGCAGGTGTTCTTCAGTGCATTTCAGTCTGGGTCCCTGAAAATCAGTGTTCATGACTGGAAATCGCGTACCTGTGCTTTCCCTTTTCCTTCCTCCACCCCTCAGTGTTTGGAGCTGAGCAGCCCAATGGTGGGAATTACCAGTCTCTTGGAGACAAGGAGGATTTTCAAATGGTTTTCATGTTTTTTGGAACAGTTTAAATTTGGCTGATGTCTTTTAAGAGGAATTCCTGGACTTTTTTCCTCCCCCCCCCCCCCTTCTCTTTGCAGTTATGAAAACCAGGTTTGCTGCCTTGGGGGAAGGGAGCGGGATGAGGGAAGCGAGGCTGGGAAGCAGAAGATGAATTTATTCTGACTTTATCTTTATTTCATTCTCCCAAGTTAAATTCTGCCCTGTTTCACTGAGGCCAGCTGGTTTTAATCATTTCAAGGGAACACTATTTATTAAGTGTCTGTTTCAGGCAGTGTCAAATCCTTCAGCTCCTTCTCTATTCTCCATTGTAAGCAAGAACATCAGTAGCCCAGGTGGGCTTTGAATAGCTTCAGAAAGTAGGTAGGTGAGAATCTATTTATTACTTACTGTAGATCTCAGTAGACAGAGACTCCAATTAAGGCAGGAGCTGACATACTTAGCCAAGGCTTTCCAAGCAGAGGATGCAAAATGAGTGAATAAAAAATTAAATAAACCACCCCAAACTTCTGCATTGCCTTACTCAGTCAGGAACCATAATTCCTCGGTGCTTTTGCTTTCATTCTGTCTTTTCTGTGCATATGAATGCAGAAAGCAGTGAGGGAGCTTCTTTTGTTGAGCTTCACCAACGCTCAGGTGATACTAAGAAATGCAGAAGTCCATGATCCTGTAGATAGCTTTCATTGCTGTAGGACTTTATCCCCCTTTGTCCTTGTGCCTGAATTAAATGAATTTATACCTCTGAAACTGCTGCAATTGACACCATTGTAACTTAGATCAAAATCAGATTTCTGATATCTCAATTTTAGAACCTTAGATAACACTTTGTACTTATGTACTAAATATCTGTGTTCAGGTACACAAAAGAAGCTTCAAATGTTGAAAGACATCATTCATTGTAATAACGAATGTGCAGGTTGTAAACAGAGTGAGTAGCATGGGAGGAGTGAAAAGAACAGCAGAATCTACTGCAGCTCTGGTAACTTGCTGTCATTCTGAAGAACTCTAACTCAGAAATAGGAGTATCAGCCTGAGGTACTTACTATAACCTCATTTAAACAACTTGATTGGGAAAAGGATTGGTTAAATACAGAATTTTTTTTCTGCTCATTTCTGTTGAAACTTTGATTTTTCTATAGCATTTCAACCTCTATTAAATTGCTTTTCAAACAAAGTGGGGAAAAAAGCAGAGGAAAATGTCCACCCATCATCACAATTTCCAACTCTGGATGCTTTCCAGCAAACTCTTCTTGAGTAAAAACAGCACTTTGTCTTCAGTGTAAGGCTGGCTCTGATGCAGAGAAATCACTGCATTCAGTTACACTGCAGATAGCTGTAAGGGATGGGGGACACAGAGCAGAGAATGATCAGAACCATTAGCATTGGTGTAGTGACTCAGTTGGAATTTGTGGTAGTTAAAGCACAAAATGCAGGCACTGGTACTTGAGGGCACAAACTCTAAATGTCCTTTTTGAGTCCCCTTTTCTGGAAAACTTGCAGGACTCCTAGGTGACTTGTCTGCACCCTGATCTTGCTCAGTAGTGCAGTACCAGATGGCACGTATGCTTCCTCAGCTCCTCCAGAACGCTATACCTTCAATTGAAAATAAATGTAAAGCTACTGAGCTATTGCATTAAAAGGTTTCTTGAAGTGCTTGGCCAGACCTATGTTTTGGTGGGCTTCTGCCTATAATTCTCTCTTTTGAATAGAGACACTTGGCTCAGGACTTGAAATGCTTAAAACTCTGCTCCAAATTTTGTGCCATTAGCACTGGGCTTCAGTGTGTGAAATAAATACATAAAAACAGGGAAAGAGCAGCATCAAACAAAGGAGCACTTGTCAGAAAAACCTCACAGAAAGACTGTTTCAAGGAAAACCTGCTGACTTTTGAAGGCATTTAGATAACTTTGGATACTTTGTCAATCCTGGAGATAACTATCTTTAAAAACCTATGAGGGACAATGTTTTGATGGTGTGGAGGTTAACTGCGTTGAAGCCATTGGAGCTACAACCACTGGGTTGCTTTCCAGAATCAGCTGTAATCTGATTTTTGGGCATTTAAAGTACTTATAACTACCAGCAACTTCTGTAAGAGTTAAAGGGGAGCCCAACAGTTGGTCCTGGAAAGTCCGCCACTGACAGGTCCCCAGCTGGTGTCTCTGTGAGCATCATCTACAAGCTGAGAATCTCCTGCAGCCCCTCTTTGAGTGCCTGATGGTTTTAGTCAACCTACCCCTGTTTGTTAAGGGAAAGCTGGTGTGCTCCAGCAACACAATACGTAAATTATTGATCACACCAGCATGTTAAGAGGACTTCGTTGTTCACACTCATCTCTTCCAATTGACATTTCTGCAACCTTGTGTCATTCTGTAGCATATCCTCTTCATATTAAAGGCAATTTATCATTAAGCCGTTTGAATAATACTTTATTTTTTTTTCCAATGGAAAGAGACAGAAAACATCTGCATATTGAGTTATATTAGCTACAGTTTGTGTCTCAAGTGAGACTAACTGACAACCCTCATTTATTATGACTGTGTAGGCTTAATTGGGTTGACGTAGGATTTGGACTTTGTGAAAGGAGAAGCAGTTTGAAGAGCCTTTCAGAAAAAAAGACACCACTTTTAGAGAGGGAGAAGAGTGGGAGAGGAAGGAATAAAGAATGAATATGTGAAATAATGATGCTGAGATATTCTGTTAAGGCCCAAACGTTTAGGAGGTGTTTTAATAGTGATGTTTAAATGAGAGATTAGTTATTAAGCCATATGGTTTATATTACAGCTCTCATCTTTTGTTTCCTGCTTATGCTGTCAAGCATTAATGTGATTGTTTTGATTCTTAATGTCTTAATGCATCATTCCTCCCGATGCATTAGGCTAATAACTTTGGTCCTCTTAAGGGCAGTGCCACCATTCATTACTCTTATTCTTTTGGCTGACCGGAAAAGTCAAAATGAGTGACTTGGAAAATACCTGCATGTTGCAACGTGTATGTTGCCAGCACATGGAGATCACTGACAAACCTGCACGCTTCCCCCTGTGCTGGTGATGTGTGCAATGCCTAAGTCAGCTTCCCCAAGGCAGTTAATGGTCTCTGTTGCAAGTGAATGTGATGGGAGCTTGCTATCTTAACTGTGGACCAGGCTTCAGGTAATTCTTTGTAAGTCTTTAGGAAAATAATGTGTTCAATGCCTTGTAATTTCTCACTCTTTGGGCAAGCAACTGCATCTGTTTGTGTGCAGTGCATGGTTTTAGATTAAAAGATGTCATTTATACACTCATACAAGTCACCTTTTGGGTGAAGTATAGTAGTAACAACCCAAGAGTACAAGATGGTCCTAGTCTGCTTTGCCAGTGCTGCCATTGTTGAGAACTTTGGAGTCAAGGTGCTTAATTATGCTTGTTTTTATACTTTTAAGCATTTTCCCAGATGGGAGCTGGTATTTCCAGTGGAATGGTCATCCCTGAGACTGGTAATAGTCCATAGGGGTTACCCTTCACAGCATCACAATTTCAGTGTAGGCAAGCAGAGTAAACTGGGGGCTTTGGTGGAGCTGGCTTCTTGAGGAAGAGGTTTGTTTTTCATACATTGTAATGAATTAGAATAGCAGTGAAAACAGTGGCTTTAATTTACAGGGTCTGCTGTGAAGGCTTGACCTTGAAATGGTAAAGTTCTGATAAATGATAAAAGTTGTGATTAATACAGTTTTAATGCCTGTGGATATGTATATATAGACAAGATACAGACAAAACAAGTGCACACAATGTATTTTGGCTGTTCGTATATGCATTTCATTTTCTGCCTTTACCCCTTGACAGCTCAAATGCCCAGAGCATGATTTGCTTGAGCATGAATCAGAAACTGTTCCTAGCAGTTGGGATTATAAAAACTCAATGCATTTTCTATAGAGGCATTCTCACTGGCATATTTTTCTAATGGGGTTATTCATGTTCTTCCATTCTGAACCCTTTCCTGCAATTTAAGATGATGAGAGCTTCATGTGACATGAGTGTTGGCTCAGCCTGTGTCCTGTTGTGGAAATGATGCAGTGAATTGTATGTGAAATCTGTGTATCACTTAGGAATCCAGTGGGATGAAAATCAATGTGAGATTATTGTCATTCTGTGGTCACCCCAATTTATACAGTAGAAATAGCAAATGCAGCAAGGTGGAAGGAGGATGAAAGGTGTGACGAGCTGTTCGCAACATTAAAATGACCAGCATCCGCTAGGGAGTCTGTTATATATTCAACATGTCACTGAAACACTTGTGTGATGGGATTGCATTTGAGAAAGTGTCAATATGAAAGACAAGGAAATGATTTAAGTACAGGATATACCCAGTAGTATTGTCACACAGACTGAAATGTAAATGCACAGCAGTTCACATGAGAGGAAGAGCCAGGTCAGAAGCTTTAGGGAGATATAGCAAGTATATGGGAAATATGTTTTACCAGGGAGCTTATCAAGGTGGTTGGTAGTTGGCTTTGGGGTTTTAGGGGTGGGAGGTGTGGAGGGTTTTTTGCCTTTCTTTTTAGAGATACAGAACATTTCTAGTGTTGCCATAGACAAATGGGGTGTGTTAGATGCAGGAATGCAACAGACTGACAGAAACTTTAAGGAACTGAAACTGAAGTATTTAACCTGTTGAACAGAAGATGAACCTCAGGTGGTGTTGGGCCCAACAACTGTATGTGCTCAGTTCACAGGAAAGCAGATTCCTGTGTTTTGTTGTATCAGTGCTGATGTTTCCTGTTGCTCGGCAAAAGGCAGTGGAGGTGGAAATGCTTGTAACATGGCGAACTATAGAACTCAGTACAATCAGCACTGCCTCTCTCCCCTTGAGCCCAACTTACACCCCAGCATTCCTTCCCAGGGAATGTTGTTTCTGTTGATCAAGTCCTAGGTGCAGTTAATCAATACCTGTAATGTGTGTGTGGAATAATTGTTTCACCATAAGTGAAAAAGTCTTTCCTTTCTATTCCCACCCCACCCAATGGAAATAATACTGCAAATTCTAATGCAATATAGAATGTTGATTGATCCCTGTTATCTCCCGAGCAGAGAAAGATAGATAGGAAGGAGTCCATCTGACAGGATTCACTTGAAATCTCTTCAAGTTGCTCAGTCTTGCAGGAGGAGGAGGGGAAAATCAAAGTTGAGAGAGGACAGGGTTAAGACAGCCCCAGAAGCATGAGCTGAAGTGATAGTTTTCCAGTTGGGGATAAGGGCTTGCAGCCATCTTCACACAGTTCATCAGTTCTGCAGAGCGTGTCATTTCCCTAAAGCTCTGCACTCCTTTTCACCCACAAAATTGAATCTTGCACAGGTGTGGGCAGCATGGATAGGATTAAAGGCTTATTTCCCCGAAAATCTAGACCTGTCTGTTTAAATGAGCGCCCTCATCCTGTGAGTTCCTTGCTCTGTGTGAGTGCTTGAGATCCTTTGCTCAAGACAATAGCATTAAGTCATCTCCCACACTGACTCTTCATGGCTGAGACCCTGGAGAGAAATGCTTTAGACTCTAGTGGCTGCTGAATTAAACAATGAGAAATATATGCCAGCTCTTTCCATTTGCTTATTAATAGGTTCTGTGTCTTGTGCTCCAAGGGGATTGTCCTTTCTTTTGAATTGCTAGCAGGGAAGCATTCAAGCATTCAGTCACTGTAAATGGAGAAAAATGGAGAAGGAAAGGAGAATGTTTCAGGAAAGACTGGAGCATGCCTTCAAAAATGTGAGACCAGGGACCTGACCTGCACCAATACCCATACTCTTGTTTCCAGTAACTTCGTTTTAGTACTTAAGGGGTCTTTGAAAATCAAGCACTGCCCATCTGTACACTTTGTAATCTCCTGGTACCCAGCACCTCAGCAGTTGCTTGAGCTAGAAGCTGATTCCAAATCTGCTTTTGTGGACACTACTCCCTGAAATCCCTGCAGTGCAATAGTGCTTGCTTAGGTGAGCAAGTTCACTATGACAGTGGATGAAGGCAGGACTGTGGAGCTCCCAGGTCTTTTATTCTCTTCCCGAATATTCAGTGATTTGTGAATGGGATTAATGCTCATCCTGGCTGATACTTGTGAATGCGTCCGTGAGTTTTGAGCTCCTCTTTCACCTTTTAGTCAATCCTTTAGGTAGGTTTGAAAGTCTTGGCTTTGTGGTGGTTGTTTCTCACAAATCCCTGGTGGTTTAATAAACACTTCTATCTTGTTGTTAGAATCAGTACAATTTCAGTGTTTAAAAGGCTTATTTATGCCTATGTGAGACCTATACCTTTTCTAATAGTCTACAGGATCCTGGAAGTTTTTAATTCTAATCCAATTTCAGGATAATTTCAATTGGAAACGATATCTGAAGGTCATCTCCTCCAATCCCCCACTCAAAGCAGGGCCACCTTAAAGTTAGATCATGTTGTTCACAGCCTATAAATTGGGGTTATATCGAATGAAAATAAAGAAGGCACAATCCTAAATGAAACATAGGGTGTTCAAAAGGTGCCGTTTTCTTTGGGGAATGGAACACAGGCTGCCAGTCTACAGACACACTTGAGCTCTGTGTTAACATGGTCATTTCCTGAAGTTAAGTTGAAGCTCTTCACATGAGCATGCCCACAAGTCTCAGTGGCTGTTCTAAGCTGGATAAATAGGGAAACTTTCAGGTGATGTTAGTTACGGGTGCTGAACAGTGGCTTCAGATCTTGGATGGAGTGTGGTGAGAGGTGCAATGGCAAGTGCAGGCCTGGCACCATAGTTTTCCAATGCATTCTTGCATGATATTCTTCTGTCAAAATATATAGCAGCAATTTCATTTACTCTGGTCTTGTGTAAATGACAGCAGGGTCATGCATGGAATTAAGCTCAGAATGTTTGAAGTGGTTCTATGAATGGGTGTTGTGATTTGCACTGGGCACTGGACCATCGGTGTAGCTTTACTGCACTCCCAAGTGTCTATGTACCACTTGGTACCAGGCAACTATTCACATCTACTTTTATCTGCTGCGTTGGGCATCCGTGGGCTAAGGGAATACAAACTGGCCAAACTCTGCATATTGCTCTGGATATTCCATTGGCAAAACAGTGACATTTAACAAACCAGGAAATGCAATGAGTTCATTAAGGAGGAATTGTCTATGATTTCATCTTACCTTTTATTTCCACCCCCACCTCCTGCAAGTCTATGCAGTGGAGTTGCCTCTTGCCCCTTGTGCCAGAATGATGAATGGGGGGACCACAATGAGGTCAATTAGCTGGGGTCGGCTTGAAGCTGAAAGGTGGAGTGTGTTTCTTTATTGAACGCTGCATTCACACTCCAAACCGTGACCTGGACTCCAGTGATTTATTACAGGGGCAGTGTTTTGATCACTTACCTTCAGTACCTTACCTTGGCTTCAGAAAGCAGGTTTTCACTGTCAATTAAAATCCAGGAGAAGAAATCCATTCAAAATCCAAAACGTGAACCCCAAGAAAAGGATGGGGAGCCCGGTGATAGTTTTCAGAACTCTTTGTTAAATAACAGAGAAATTGGGTTACATTCTGTCTCCGAGAGGGGAAAGAATTCATCCAGAGCTGAACTTTTACAGCCTTTTCCTGGCTGATTTGAAACAGAGGAACCAAGTCTGTCCTAACATGTTTAGAAGTGGTACTTGGGGAACAAACTCTGCACCTACTGTCTCTATGGATGCGTGGTGGAAGAGGCAGAACAACCTCCTGTTGGTTTTTGAAAGGTTAAAAAAAAATGTCTATATAAAGGTCTTTATTAATGAATAGTGATTAGCAGTTGTGAGGCATCTTTCAGCAGAGGATGTTGAACTGTCCTACATGCAGTACTGAAGCCTCTCAATGATGTAGTGGTAAAACAAATTGCTGCTTGTCCTTGTCTAGGCTTTATAAAGATCATAGGAAGTTCTGTGTGAGAGTGTAGAAAAATGTTTTGATATTATCTTCCACAATGGTTTCGGTTTGTTGCTGTGTTCCTCTCATCCCCTGCCCAAGCCTAATGGTGAGGGATACAAAATCCCTATTAGCTGATCGGGTCCATCCCTCCCACTGATGCAGCATCACTCCCAGAAGATTATTTTTCCGGTGCATCATCCAGAGAGTTTTTAAATGATGCCTGCAATAGACAGCTTGCTCTCAGGGGGTGGCTATTCCATCTAAACCTGCTGTCCATTTGCATGGCATGGCAGCTTTCTTACAGTATACCATAGGGGCCTTAAACCAGAAAAGGATGTGGACATCTACTGCAGTGCATTAGTTTTATTTTATTGTCAATATCTCTGTTACCCTTATGGGAAAAGGATACCTTCAGTGAAAACAAAGCATTCTCATCAGTAGGTAGTGTCTTATGCTACCCAGGCATACATTTGATCTACATGTGTTCTGATACTCGGCATCCTTTCAGGCAGTTGTCACACCTTGTCTGCTTTATGTTAGGAACAGGTTCACATGAGCCAGGCTGTGTAGCTGTGCAGTCTATCTTGTGGAGAGGGAGGGTGCTTTACTCAAATCTCTTTGCTGTTTGAGAAATTATGGCAAGCATCTGATGTACCGCAGTGGACAGGCTGGTCTAGAGGAAGATGAACTTCTCGCAATGTACCTGGAGAGCTCTGGAACAGCAAGTATTGTTACACAAGGTTGAACTCAGTGTTCAGAGCTTTTAATGTATCAATAGAAACCTGGTGATGCTATTGGCAAAGCAGCGTATGTGCGCATGGTGTAAAACCAGCATCGCAGTGCTTGTGTGTTCAGATAGCCTGGGCCTTGTTTCAGTGGGATGAGGGATAGCTGCAATACTGGTTTTCAGATCAAGTTCTAAGCATCAGCAGGTTGTGCCCTGCAACTGAAGGTTTAACTTTATTTTAGCTTAAAAAGATTTGCTTGGTTGTGAATCAGTTTAATTCACGCAGCTGCTTCTGTTTCTTTGCAGAATTTAAATGACTCATGGTCTTTGCTGAGTTGATCTTCACAACACCTCTGTAACGTAGTGGTGTGGCCTTGAAGCAAAGCTTCCCTTCATCTCAGCTAGCATCTTGGCCGTTTGCCTCCCAGTCTCATTTCCTAAGCTATGAAGCATTGGCTTTTGCTTGAGCTTTTTTTCTGAGGTTCAGTGTGTGCAGAACCTCTCCCCTGTCACAGAACAAAATAGACAAGATAACACTCACAGATTAAAGATGCTATTCAAGTGAATTTCTTCTAGGATTTATCAAGAAGAGTAGAATCCCATTCAAGTTCATTGAGATGTAACTCGGGAGTAAAATTCTACTAGCTATGGGCAAGGAACTTTCTTTTCAAGGCAGGTACGATAGCATTTCCCCCCCCCCCCCCATATCTTCATGACATTTGTCAGTTATTTCCTCCTCTGCAGTTCTCTTTGCCTTTGGTTTCTTTGGCAGAATTTAAGCCATGAGAGCTTTAAAAAAGCAAAGAGACTTAAAACTTCACCTTTCCTTGTCTATTTTGGAGCCATTTCTATGGCACCCTGTTTTATTCCTATAGACTGCTGTTGACCTGGTGCCTATTAATTTTTATAAGACTTTCTGCATGAGGCTTTGTAAGGGAGAGACATGTATATTTAGTCCCTGGCCTGGTAAATTTTAATGACAATTTTGCATGCTTGACTTAATTCCTATTTTTCAGGTCCCAGTTGTCTATCCCTCACCTGGTTCTTTTAAACCTTGATTCTTGTCTTTTGAGTCTGATCTTATAACACATATAAGCACCTAACTAGTCCCACAGATGTTAACACAGAGGATTTTTCCAAGGCAAGTTAGTTCCCAAATCTCACTGACTTCCAGTGGGAGCTGATTCCAAGCTGCTCTCTTTGCCTTCCATGTCAGTAGTACACTGCCATAATGACTAAATGAGCTGTAAAACTGAGGATGAGAAAGAGATCTCTTAGTGCTAGTGGAAACCTTCTAGAGTCCTGTGGTAAGTTGTACAAGATAGATATGAAATAGTGTAAAAGGTGATAATGTTCCACTACCTGTACAGGCAAAAGTAGGCTGAAAAGGTACTGTTTTTTCACCTGAAATCAGTCCTGCCTCACTGAGGTTACTGATGCTTAAATGCAAGTTGCTCTTCTGCAATGGGGCCACCGTGCTCAGCATCTTTCAAGATCTCACTGTCAGTGGCAGTTTGATTGCCAAGGAGATGCACCAGCTCATACATACCGAAACCTTTGCAGTGTATGTTTGAACTGAAGGGAAACCTTCCAATCTAGAGGTATTAGAATGGGATCACTGCTAAGCTGAGTACAGCCATATATTTTAGCAGCAGATTTATTTCTTCTTTGGTCTGTGAGATGTTGTCTTTGTCTTAAAAGCATGTGAGAAATGAGTTTTCATGAGCTGCAATTTGTCTTCGAAAGAAAATCTTTGTGTAAGCTGCTTTATTAGGCAGAAACTTCACTTCTGGGGAGAATAAGTTGTGGAGGAAGTTAGTTATGCCATAACTGGTATTTGGCTCTTCCCATTTACAAACCAGCAGGTCTGTGACCTGCAACGTCTCATTCTTGATATGCAAAGTTAAAAATGCCTCAGCAATGCCTTATACAATATGATTCAGTTTTTATATTGAGGATATGCTGATTTTAGATCTTGGAGCAGTTGGATTGAGTCACAAGTTCATCCGAAAGATGAAGAATGAGCCACTGTGTTAAAGTTACTATTTCTCTTCAGCGGTGACATGGGACAACTATAAAAGCTACATCTACCTTCTAGCAACCAAATGCCTCAGGCTGTACCAGTTTGCAGGCAGGATTATCCTCCCATTGGGAGCTGAAAAACCAGTCTCTTGTAATTGTTCTGCAAAGAATACTCATTCCTGTAGTTTGCAAGCCAAAATGTCAGATTATTAACCCTTTGCTTTCTGTTGTAGCACAGCTTGACACAATGCCACTGCAATACCTGTATGCTCATGGGACCTGCCCCTACATGTTTTCCTCATGTGAATATTTACTTGGAAATGGTACTGTAAATAGCAACAGTTCTTATGTCATTACTTGTTGGGATAGTGGGAATTAAACCAACAGCCTCCTGTTGGCAATAAACAAAAAGAAGCCCAAATAGGAACTAATACCAGAATGAATTTTCCATTTTGTTATATAGAATTTCACTGAGGATTGTATCCAAACCATTGAATTACACAGGTTAGCCTGTAAGCCCTCTACTTGAAATAACCCATGGAAATGATCTAGTTCAAACCCTGAAGGTTTTAGAGGTGTTTTTATATAGGTCCCTTTTGGGTTTCTCCCCAGTAATCACTATCAAACTTTCCCTAAAGGGCACATGAATGTATGTAAACCTTGGAAGGAGCAGAAAAATAAGGCCAGAATTATGAACCAAATTTTCAGCAAATGCAAGCTGTTGTAATTCTCTTGAAGACAGATAGCAGATCTTCTCAGTGTCTGGTGTCAGTTTAGGGACAAAAGCTTTCTCCCTCTGGTGCAGAGAAATGTTGCTTTTGCATTGCTGCAGATGAATTTTGGGTTTATTCCTTGCTTTTTGAACAGGCTGAGGGTGCCCGTGGAAGTGTCTTCTGCCTTTGTGTAGGCAAAGAAGCACTTCTGATAGCTTCCAGCAATCTCTGCACATAGCTAGTGGTCTTGTTTTAATATTTAATCGCTAATTGGTGTGATGAGCAAGGGACAAATGAGGGAGCACTCTGACATCTGATCTCTTGAACCGATTACACGCACTTTGCACTACATGTTGTTTATCATGGTCAGGCTAATTTCCTTCCCTGAGTGCTGATTTCATTCTGCACTCAAAGAAATCTCAATGTGGGGCTTGTGTAGAGATACCTTCCACTTTTGGGAAAGGATTCCAGTGAGCATTGGGCTCCTGTTATTGACCAGACTTCCCAATAAAAGCAGGGCAAATTCTGTTGGGTAAATGGAATCAAATATTATTCCATGCCTCTGTGCTCTCTCTGTGTTAAGGCTTCATCTGTATTCACTCTCTGTCCTTTTATTCATTCCCTTTCTCCTCTATTATCTTTATTCTTCTATTTTTCAGCTGAAATTTGAGATTTCAAAAGTCTTAAAGGCAAAAAGAATTCCACAACCAAACGGGCACTGCAAATTCTAACCTGAGAAGAAGCTTTTCATTCTTTCATTACGATGTTGATGCTGATGATTATTATTATTTGGAAGAAGGTGGTGAAAAAGAGAGAATTTGTCATTACTGTATAATTTAAAATTGCACAGCCTACAGCCCACAAAACAGAGCATGTAATTACACACTTACTAGAGGTAACAGCAGTGCTGATAATTATTCTTTACACAGGAGAATCTCGCTGATATCCCAGAGTCGGAAAGTGGGAACTACAATATCTTTAATACCATCCTTAGAGACCCTCATAAGCAGAGGAGAAGTATGAGGAGGCACACAGGGTCCAGAGCAATATCTTCATCGCGCCAGAATGTCAGGGGCTTTAGTACAGCAGAAATCAATAGATTCAAGTACATTTTTTTTAAGGTACAATATTTTTTTTATGACCCTACCTCGAGAAAGTGCAGCAGAGCCTCCAAAGAGGAGCAGCCTGGGCTGGAATGAGCCTTTTGAATGGAAGCCATGGTGCTTTAGGAGAATAGTGAGCAAAGATTTATTCATTTATTTATTTATTTGGAAGGCCCGTTCTGCTGCAAGGACGTGTTAACCATTGCTGGGCTGTAACCCTGCAACTCCTTTGGCATTCAGTAGCCCATTATTTCTCTACCTATTTTTTCATTTCTCTTGCTCTCTCTACCTGTTCTCAGCCTTCTGTTGTAGCCTTTCTGTCCCCTTGATTTGAATAATTAGTCATTCAGATTTCATCTCACCTTTGGCATTTCTCTTGGTGATGCTTAGTCTGAGCTAGAAAACAATCTGAGGGAGGATTTTCCCCATTCCTCTATTTCTTTAGCAGTCCATTTAAATCAGAGTATGATTTATGCACCGAATGTTGTTCCCTTTATTTATGCTAAGTGGTATTTTATTTCGCAGGCAATTAATTTGGGGGTTAAGGAATAAAATGCTATTTACTATGGAAGCAAACAGAGCAAAACTTCCCATTTTTACCATTACCCAGTTGGCGGTGAAGTGGTGGGACTTTGCCAATGGCAATTATTTGTGGAGGGAGGGTCTACGTTAATGTGTTCTTACAGAGGTGAGCATGATAAGGTAGACAGAAAATCTGGTGGCACCTAATTTTCATGTGCTATTGGGTCCAATCAGGCTGATTCTCACTGTATGTGTGTGCGTCCTCTGGGTTGCTCTAACTTAAGCCATCAAGTTAGGTCCGATGTGACTGCCCGCTGTGGATCAGGGAGTCCCGCCTTGCTTCTTGATGGGCTCAGTTCTGCCTCAGATCAAACCTCTGCATTGGTGAGGATGTGGGTCACGGTCACGGGGAGTCACTGGGAATAATAATGTACATGGAGCAGTTGGGGAGGAGTCTTGGGACATAAAGTTAATTAAAAAACCCCGTTCTTACCATCCCTCATAACAAACTTCAAGTGCCGTAAAGATCTTAGAAGTTGAGTTTAAAAGGAAATCAAAGTGGTTGCTCCCCACCTTGAGCACAGACTGGCAGCTCTTTTCACCTGATTGTGTGAGGGCAGGACTGGGTTGAATAAGGAACTTTCCATTACCCTAGGTATTTCTCTCATAGTGTTTCTGTATAGAGGGGAGATGGAATTCAGGTGAAAACCCATGCATGTTCCTTTGCTTGGGAGGAGGAAGCCGAAAGATCTCAATTGCAGACAGGCATTCCCAGTTCCAGTCCTAGCTGTGGCTCAGGATGCTCTTGTGCTGTGCTAAGTCACCCAACTGCTCGGTGTCTCGCTTTCTCTCCTGTGTGAAGGTCACTAATATAGGCAGTGTTCAGCATGAAGGGCTTAGGTTTTGCCTTTAAGGCAAGAAAAATATATAGGATGCAAAGTGTCTTGAACCAGATCTGAGTCAGTGAGTGATTTAAAATAGCGAACCAACAGAGGAAGCCCAGCTTTGTAGCAATCAAAACAGAAATAATATTGATCTTTTTTTGCTCCCAATCCTTGATGTGGCTAAAAACTTAACAAAGTAGGATAAATGGTCCTCTGGCAACTGTAAAAGAGCAACTAATGCCTTTCAATTTCTTAGGACTCATCTTGAGGTTTATTAATAGTGATAGACCTGAAATGAATCAGTCTTGCAATCTGAAGCAAAATATATATGTATTATATATACGAGTTAAAAACCCACTGGAGTCACTCAGAAATCTTATGTTTACTTGGGAGGTGCTTATATTCCTTCAGTTTCTGCTTTGCAGGATAGGTCATATATTCCCAGGATGATGTTGAGTAAGTTGCAAAACCTCTTTGTGCTCAATTCTCCATTTTCAGACCTTAGTAATTTGCTCTGATTTTTAACGTAATGCTATCTCCTGGTGGCACAGGGGAAGGTTGATGTCCAGTTGTTTGATGGTAGGCTCAGGATCAGGTGGTGAGTGTGTGCCTGTGAGTAGGTGATGTGGAAGGTGTATTTGGTTGTATGATGGCAAGCACCATTCTCATTACGACAATGTGGAGCTACCTTTGCGTCTCCTAGTGCTGGAGCAAGAGATAAAGGCCAAAAGAGTAAGTATCGTGCTGAGGGCAGGAGCTGTGACAGGTCTTTTGTCTTCCTTGACTTCTTTGCATTTCAGAGTCAGATAAGCAGTTCCACTTTTGGTCTGTCCCCTGATATTTATCCCCTCATCATCTTGGACTATGTGAAACCCCCCTGCAGTTCCATGGCTAAAGCTGATCCTTTTTTCTGAGACTTCCATTGAAGTCTGGTGCCAAAAGTAAGGTGCTATTAACATATTAATGCCTGCATACATCAATTGTGATAGTTGATCTGATATCTCTCTTTGCTTTTTCAGCTGGATTATATCTTTGTGGTTTGTGATTCCCATGTTATATGCCTAATTATTATTATTTCACACTTCATAACATTTTGGTAACTAAAATGCTCTAGGGTTCAAAACTTGTCTATTACATTTTAGCCCAGAGGAAACTTTGCATCCAGTTCCAACTTCTCTCCCCAAATATGAATTTATATTGGAAATTGTGATGGATCCTGCCTGGGATTGGTGCAGCTCTGATAGAATATTGTAAAACGCTGACTTTGTTACACATCGAGATGGGGTATTTTCTCCCCCTCCCTTCCTTTCTTTTGTGTAAATCTGTTTTCACCACAGGAGCACATGCTGTCTCTTCTGGCTACAACACTACTTACTAATTCATCGATTCATCTTTAATGAGGCCCCCTGCCAATGTTTAAATAGCATTCGGAACAAAGAAAAAGGCAACATTTCCAAACCAGCTGCTTCTCTCCAATCTGGACATAGCAGCCATTCGGAATCTGAAGTAAATTTGTTTCCTCCCTAAAGTTGGTAATTTATAATTTAGGTGTAGCTTTCTAATGAATTGTTTGCAGGATGGAGGAAAAAGAGGGTGAGAGAGGAATGAAATAAGGAAAGAGTTTTCCTCAGGCTGTTATGCTACATGAAACCAACACGGTGTCTGCGGATTGCACTAGCATTGCAGATGTAACAGTGGGAGAATTCTCCTTCGCAGCCAAAATCATTTGTTGTACATTGCAAGTTGGTACAAGGACATGACAGCAAAGTTTCTCTGCCCCTCTTACAGACAGCTTCACTATGTCAAGTAGCTTAACCCTTGTCATGTTTGAGTTGGCTTCAGACGCTGTTCTTATCAGGAATGTGTGTTACTTGGGTCACTACTGTTCATAGACTGGTTTCTATTTTCTCTGAGGACTGTATGAAAAAGCTGTGTAATTGTTTCAGATCAGGATTCCACTGCCATGATCACTTGTGTCACACTGAATTTTGCAATTCAGCTGAATTCACATGCCTGTTGTTAGGATTAACTTGGAGTTCCTGGATGATATCCATGATTGAAGCACTTCTCTATGTTCAGGTGCCCTGTGTTGGAGGATTACATTCAGTGTGTACTCCACAGAGTTACCTTTACATAGATGGAAAGGTGAACAGTCAAGACAGGAGAGGGTGATCACTCATATCATCATGAGATTCATGGAGGGTGAGGGTCCCAGCCCTCACCAAGAGTCTCTTGCAGTTATCCCAATCCCTTGAGTTAGTTGTGTAGTAGACACCAGGATACTGCCTTGCTCTACAGTGGCTCCTTTTAAAAGGCTTCTTATGGTTCCCATTTACTAGAGACTGCAGTAATGCAGGATTCCTCTAGTACTGTCCTCGTTCCTGAGAGGAGAAGCCCTCTTAGTGGGTTTGGTTCCCTGAATCAGTGTGTAAACTCTCTTTTTGTTTCCTCTCCCATTTGCAATAGCAGAGGAAAATGAAGCCAAAGCACTTGAATTATAGGGATTTTTTACTGCGATTTGGCTCAAGATGCAAGTTCTTGAAGAAATTATATTTTAGGACGAAAGTGAAGGATGTCAATGGGCTGCAGAAAATGCAAAGCTAAAGAGAAAAGGCTCTTGACTTGGAGTGGAGGCCTCATTGTCTGAAAAGGCAAAAACTTGGGTCAATTTTTATTTTAACTTATTTGGCCAAAATTAAGTAGTTTCCATGCATTTTACATGATTTAGGAGTTAAATATGGTAATAATTTGAATATGACAACAATAAACATAACCACTTCCAAGAAATAGTTCTAAATATTTTGTGAGCAGCCAGATTTTGAGAATTCATGACCAGTTTTAGTTGAACCTGCATTCGATGTAGAAAAAATCTCAGTTGTAGTAATAAATATGGGTATAGAGTACAATATGCGTATAGTTCTCCCTTGTACAGAGTAAATCATGAGAGAACCAAGAGAGGTGAGATGAAGAAGAATTCAAGAATGCAAACCATAGTTCTGTGTGGTGTTCATAGAATCCCAGGTTGGTTTAGGTTGTAAGGGACCTTAAAGCTCATCCAGTTCCAACTCCTGCCACAGGCAGGGACACCTTCCATAGAGCAGCTTGCTCCAAGCCCTGTGTCCAACCTGGCCTTGAGCACTGCAGGGATGGGGCAGCCGCAGCTTCTCTGGGCACCCTGTGCCAGCGCCTCAGCACCCTCATAGGAAGAACTTGCGCCTAAGAGCTCATTTCACTCTTCCCTCTGGCAGCTTAAAGCCATTTGAACTGAACAGGGGGTGTTCTGCTTATCTGGCAACAAACTCCTGAGGAGCGGAGTTCAGGAGTTCCATAGTCCTGTGCTCTATTTGAGGTTGCTGCCCTGTAAGCATGGGAGGTACATCAGGGCTCAGAGCTGACAGCTTTGCATGGTGCTGTTGATGGAGAGAAACCTGTGTTGGGTGAGTGAAGCTGATCATTGTCTCTGTGACTTGATGTGTTCTGCACTCTTTTCTATGGACTGCTTTGCTCTTAAATTTCTCCTCAGGTATAAGGAGACCTGCTTGGCTGTAAATCACTGTCAATGTGAATTACATTTCCTTGTCAGGCCTTGATTCAGTATGTGATACTGATCTTGCCCAACTTCTGGCCTGGCAGCCCAGGCGGTAGAGTGTCAAGGCTTCTGTTCCAGTCCAACCCCCAGTATTACTCACGGTGGTGGAAAGCACAATCCATGTTAGTGCAAGCATTTAGGGTGAACTGCATCCTTGGAACCAGACTTGTTGTGGTGGATTCCCCTTCTCCTTTATTACAACACAACTGTCTTTCCTTGACTGTGACAGATGCAAATAAATAGGTAAATATTTTAATAGCCACATGCCATCTAAATGGCAGGACCTATGTTGGCAAAGAAACCCCAGGCAGAAGAGAGGAAATCCGTTGGAAAAAGAGAATGTTTTACACTTCCATTAATGTTGCACCTAATTTGGTTTCCAAAAGGTTGCTTCTACATTAAATAGCAGCAAAAGTCCTCCAGCCCCAGCATGCACATGTGCACACAGCCTTGCCTAGAAACAACAGCAAAACAAAATGAAGGCAGTTTGGAGGCATTTCCTGGGAAAAGGATTCATGAATCTGTTTCCATGGAAGCGACAGCGCATCCCAAGTGGCAGTGAGAGCTGACAGAGCGCAGCTAGGAGAGTTAAAGTGCCATCCACTTCTTCCTAGCAGAGCAGAGGGGCAGAGGTGGGGGGAGTCGCTTCTACAGAGAATACAGAGAAATGTAAAAGGACAGCAGGACATATGGTTAAATGGAAAGTCTGGAGATCTGGGTTGGTGCTCAGCTCTGTCACTAACTTCCTGTGTCCCTTTGGGCAGCTCCCGTAAGACATCTTCCAACTCCTGCTGAATCAATAATTGATTTCATTGGGCACTAAATCAGAACCTGAAGCATTCTGGACAGTGTTCAGACTGCTTCTGTTGGACCCAAGCAGTTTACGGTGTTTCAGGTTCAAGTCCAACTTAGTTTGCCTGTTAATGTTTTACTTTCTCCTTAGGAATCAAATACTCTCCTCATTTTCTGAGCTCCTCAAGACCAGGGCTTTTAATAGACATCTGTTCAGATCTTTATGCAGAACAACGTTAAATCCAGTACTTGACAGATCTGAAGACACGGTGCACCAGGGAAGCCTTTCTTTGTCTTTGGGTCACATACTTACATTTGTCACTGGGTGTTTCTTTTGGTGAAGTTCTCTGGCCTGTGCTGTTCAGGACATTGGGATAAATGACCTGATGGTACTTGCTGACCTTGAAATCCAAGAAATCATGCTACAGGCTCCTGGGGCCATGCAGGGACTTCTGCAGGTCCCCACTAATGACAGTGGCTTGCAGAAGGGCTGGCTCCAGGGGTTTCTTCACGTAATAAGACTCATACTCTATTTGCAGTGCACATACTTGCTATTCAATTCATTCTTTAATACAGCTGCTAAATTTCAATCCTCTTTTGAAGAGCTTTAACTGCTACTCCATAGCTACAGTGGAGTGCATGCCATATGCAGCAGGCAGGGTGAATAGTTGGAGTGCTCTGGGTTGCTGGTTGTTGGTTTTTGCTTTTTAAATGGTTTCTGGCAGTGCATTACACTGAGGTAAGTGCTTTGTTTCTCCCTCAAGTGGCCTGGCTCCCCAGGGTTTCCTTGAGGAGCACGTCCACTCGGGTTTGTTTCTGTTAGGTATGTGCTATACAAGCTTTTGGCTGTCTTTGCCAAAGGAGAAGACAGGCTGCTGCTACTTAAGAGAAATATTTTTAATTGCATAGTATTGATTCTCTTTTTTCCTTGGTGGAGTGTATGGGCTCTTGTCGATGGATGTAGTGGAATATGGGGCTGGTTTATGTGGGTAGATAGCCCTGAAATAACGGTGCAGTGAATAGGTTTTAAACCCATGCAGTTAGTCTGGTGCAAGGCTGTGACAGCTACCCAGAATTTGGCTTTTCTTTTGGTGCAATGAAATCCATAGAACTGAATATTTTCCATTGTACTTTCAGCATTAGTGTAACACCATGGCAATGTAACATAGCCGCCAGCATCTGCAGGCTGATACAGTGGCTGTATTGGAGGCTACTGAAGATTCCTCCTCTGCTGTGCTCTGTGGCTTTGGTAGGCAGGAGGGCCAGGGGTGATGTTCCTAGATTTTTACATTGCTGCTCCTTGCACAATGAAAGAAGCTGCAGAGCTCTCGGCATCCCCAGGTACACCTGAAGGTAATTCTGCAAATGCTTGGATATAAACAGGTTAATGTAGGACTGTGGAGTATAACCTTCTCCTTTATCATTGCTCTTATGTGTGATGGTAATAGGCAGTTCAGAGCTGGTAAAAGACATGTGCATGTTGATACAGGACCAGGGAGTTCTAAAATTGTTTTCACATTTATATGTAAAGCAATTACTGATATCTATATATTTTTTTTCTCTGCCTCATAACCTGAGCAGCGAAGCAGACATACAGGAAGTCTTACTTTTTATTTCATTCTGGTAGACTTGTAAAGCATGCAGCTCTGGTGTACAGTGCAACAAGAGTCAAATGAAACTTGAAATGCTTTTTTATTGCATTACTTGTAGCCTCATAATGCAGCAGATACCTTTAGATGAGGGAAGGGGGGGCAGTGAAAGAGCAGCATGTGCTGACAGCTGACTACAGTCATTTCATAGAGGTGCATTCATGGTGACCAGTGTGTCTCTCCTAACACATGGATGTTTCCCTCTACCTTGGTGGTTCTAATCTGTCACATTTAGGGCAGTGGTGAGTGCAGTTTAATTTTTGTCACCAGTTGTTACTTTGGAAGCTGCTGAGAAGGATACTCCTCCATTACATCTCAGGAAAGAACATGCAGGTTTAAATTCCTTCACAGAGTGTGTGTTCCTCACTGTGCTCATCCACAAATGTGAAAGTCTTGTAATCAGGGAGAAAACCTGAACAGATTTGTTTTCACATTCTGCATTTCACAGAATTAATCGAATTAGACCCAGCAGTTCTGTGCTGGAAGAAGAGAGGTGATGTTGTACTCTAACAGCAGAGCTTAGGCCAGGAGTACCCAGAGTCAAGCCCTCCTCATGCCCCACTTTTCCTGCCGGCCCTCAGAAGACATATTCTATACTGACAAGCAAAATCTGGACCCATTTGTGCTCAGCTTTGACTTTAGCAAAATGCCACAGCAAAAGCCACTTGGTTTGCTCAAGGGAAATGTCTGTTTTTCCACACAGAGCTGGAAACCATGGGAGAGCCATGGAGTACATCTGTCACTAGTAGTTCATAATCCATTGCCTCATATCAGTCTGTGGCTCATACTCATGCACAGGCATTTGGCACATGAAAGTGGTCATTTATAGCCTACCTAAAGGGAAAGAAGAGATGAAGGTGAGCAGTGATGTCTGGCTGCCTCTTCCGTCTATCTTGGGGCTTTATACTTGAGTTTCTACAGCCTGTCATTGTGACTTTGCCTAAAAAATACCCAAGCAAACAAAACCAAAAAGGGGGAGTGGGGATCCTAGTTGGTTCTATGGAGTCTCTGGAGTATCTGCTTTTATTGCATCTGAACTCTGTTTCTCTAAGGGTGGCTGCCAAAGACTTTGGCAACAGATGGGCCTTGCAATGAGGAGGGATTGCTGCTGTTTGGCCATCATTTTTAAGGGCCAGGAAGATTTTATGAAGATTTCATCTCCTGAAAGACGTTGGTTTGACATGGCATCCCTGAGATGTAGTTTCATACTGGGATCCATATCCTTTAGCATTCCTTCATTTGGGAGCAGCAGTTACTTTTAAGATTTTCAAGTCATAACCACTGCTATGCTGAAGACATAAAGCTACTGGTGTGGGGTTTATTTGGAGGGTCGAGGCCTAGGGTGTTTGTTTTCTGCAGAAGCTGGATGTGCTGTACCCTGAAGCACTGTCTCTTGTATGGCATCCTAAATAAATAGATTTACATGTGCTGAAAAGCAACTAATCAAGCAAATGAGATGGCAAAATACCTCTGAGAATTTCAGCTTTCAGGCATCTTCTGACATATGGACATGGCTAGTTCAAGTTTGAAGGTCTATTTTTGTATTGCTCTAATATGTATAAAGGCATGGTTACAAAAGCATGGAATCTGGGGCTCCTTGCTGGGACAGGAGAATGCAAGGAAAGGAAACAGCAGGGAAGTGGGAGGCTCTAGAAAGACAGTCCACATTGTACAGGTGCTTTGGTTTAGAGATCTTCCTGAACAGGCAATTCTTAAAGCAAAGGCTTTTAAAACAAGTAGGGGAAAATGCTATTATTGACAAAGATTTATTGTGGAAAAATATTTACGTCAATAAAAACATTTCAATTGGCATGTTAGGAGCAGGAATAAACCCCATCTCTTGTCCTGTAGTTCTCATATATTATTCATGCTTGCTGTTTGGCTTGTTTCATGTCGAGATCTCAAAGCATTTTGCAAATAAAGATGTAAATTCTTATTTTATATAGGAATGGCTTAGAGAAATGACTGCAGTGTAGGAGCACTAGAGACCTGAACCTAAAGCCTGGGTCTCTGCTGTCTGGATTCTGTAGGTACCAGTTTTGGTGAGGGTGGAATACATGATGGAATTAGTTGGCTCAGAGGAAAAAGCAAGGTGGAGCAGTTCCTGGCAGGGAAAGAAGAGGGAAACACAATACCAAACGTTGAGGGGATTTAGAAGAGATGGAAAAAGCAGATGTTGGGTAAGGAGCAAGTGAGGAGATTTTCTACTATGGGTGGAGTGAATTAAAATGGTAGAAGCTGACAGCAATGGGAATCTAAGATGTATGTGTTTGATTCTTAGTGCTGTCAGGTAACAGAATTCCTGGAGCAGCTGTGAGCAACTTTGAGGAGCAACTCCAAAGCACTGTAGGCATTTAACCTGCAGCCCTTTAACATGCCAAGGGGCAGCATCCCCTGACTCATTTTTGTACTTTCATAATTGCCAGCAAGCACCTAACATGGGGAGAACTCACACTTCAATGAGTCTGCCATTAAAGACTGATCCCTGCTCCTTGTGCAAATCTGGCACACCCCCCGTGTACAAATGATTGTAATGGTTCTGCTTTTCAGTATCCACAATCTGCTCATCCAGGTGACAACAGATCTGAAGTTTCTGAGACTAAAAATGTCACTGTGGGCCTGGAAGGCTGTTTGATTTCATTCCAGGCATAAAGGAACAAATTGCCTGTAATGGCAGCATCACCAGAAATTCCCTCACTTTTCCATGTCACTTTCAAGTGCCTCGATGATATTTTTATGGATTTTTATTATACAGCTTGTTATGCAGCAGCTACAACCATGCCAGGTTCTTGGGGATCAGCGTGTGGGGGGTGGCTGAGCTATAATAGGAACTTGTACACTCGTGGTTTTAATATCTTTTACTTCAAAGCAAGGAGTTGATGTGATCTTTCATCATCTCAGCTGTTGTTTACCAGCTTCCTACAGATGCTGTTTGAACTAACAAACCCCACATTTCCTGGCTGGAGTGAGTAATTCCCTTGGTAGTTGCAATCCCTTCACTTGGAGGCTTAGTAGTCCTGATTGAATGATGCCACTAACAAGAAGGGGATAAACCATTTAAACGTTCCCTATCACCTTTCAGTCAAATAATAACTGGCCAAATTAGCTTGGCTTAGCTTCCCAGCCCTGCTCCTTATTTACTGCTTTGAGGGAAAACGACCAACAAGTCCAGGGCTGTATTTGGAGTCAATTTACTCCCTGTATCAGAAACAGACAGACGTGTTTCTGATACAAGGGCTTCTCTTTGGCACTGATCTATGAACAGTGTGTTATTTCCTCGCAGTCTTTTAAATCAGCTGAAATCTAGAAATTACAGGTGAGGAAAGAGCTGAGAGGTCATCTGTCCTGAGCAGATCAGAGCAAGTTCTTTAGCGCCTGTGATTACTGCGTGTGAGTATCTGTAATGGAGAAACTGGCAGCCCTCACAGACAGGTTCCTTCCCCCCACCTCCTCCTCTTTTTTTTCCTCTTTTCCTTCTACAGAAGTTGATGAAACTTTCAAATATAGTGAAATAAATCTATTGGAGTAAAAATGGGCTGAGGCATTCGTGAGCCAGAGCGGCTCTTCAAACAGATGCTGACTTTCCTTCCAGTGAATGAGATATTTTCCCTCTTACCTGATAGCTTGTTCCAGTGTGTACTCGTATGTATGTTTGTGGTAACAATATATAGCTCCAAGTGTTAAATCTGTGCACCTCTCACACACAGTGTCCCTGTCCCAAGGAGCTGAAGGTCTGAACGAGGAAGTGTTGGGAAGTGGAAGAGGCTTTGGGAAGTGACTTGCTCAAGGTTATTTAGCAAGTAGGTGGCAGCGATGGGAAGCAGAACGTGATTCCATGGATCACTTCTTGTTCTCTAACGCAGTCTTTGAAGGAGTTGTGTTGGTGAAGAAATGATCTTTGAAGCTGAGGGTTGTGGTAGACCCAGGCTGGAAGCAGTGTATTGAACATTGCCTGCTTCTATAAAGGGTCATCTCACTGCTATGAGTTTCACAGCACTAAAGAGTAGGTAGTGGTGGCTTGTAATCATCCTTTTAGAATTAGACACTTTCAGATATACATACATACATATATGTATGTAGATAATATGAATCCCATGAAGATGTGAGTCAGGAGCTGTGTGATAGTCTATGGAATGTAACTGTGCTGAAGGGCCATAATTCCCTTTGGTTGTTCGGAGCATACCTTGCACCTCTGTGGGCTCCCCTCCTCCTTTCCTGAGCATTTATGTGGAAAATTGGAGGCTCAGAAACCTCCCAGGCACAGGCAGCTGAAAATACCCCTTTCTGGGTGCTAGCAGCTTGCAATCAATACCTCATGTCCGTAGACTCATGTCTCCAGTGCAATTTTGCTGCACAAAAGTTTAATTGACCTGAAAGAGAAACTTCACTGAGCTTCAAAGCCATGGGTGCACTGAGCAAAATAAACCTTCTGTAGAGCACTTCCATGTTATTTCTATCTTGCCCTTGTTTTTTTCCCTTGCCAAACAGCCATCTCTGGGAGCAAAAGGCAAAGCCCACTCTCCTCTTAATATTTCCTTATAAAACAGCATTCTGAAATGAAAAGGAATTTTTCTAAGAAGCATATGTGAGAAAGTGATGGAGTCTTCTTTCATACACATCCAAGAATGATTTTTCCACTGTTCAGGATGCTTGGCTGTTTAGTTTGCATCAGAGGCCTGGGACCTTTATCAATCAAAGAGCCACTTTGTCATTAAATGGAATCTGTGAGTTGCACTGAGATTAAACTCCATGTAGAATCTGGGAAATAAGGGTCTGATTCTCAGTTACACCGAGGGTCCTTTGTGCACCTACAGTGGGATAAGGCCCCCAAGACTTTATTTCGTATCAGATCTTTCATAAAATCAATTCACCCAAAGTGCTTTAGGGTTAAAATTAATTCAGTTAATGAGTTAAATAACTGCCAAGGGAGAGAGAAATTAAGAGTCATGGGCAAGGGGGGAAAGAGATGCTTCCAGCTGAGTTTAGAAGAGAGTGTGAATGAGGTGAAGGGGGAAAAGAGATGCTAAGAAGATGCACTGATGGGCAGGAGCTGCAGAGGAGAAAGCTCTTATGCCCTGGGGGTCAAATTATATGAAGGAAAGGAGGAAGGGCCCTTTTTTTCTGCAGGAGAATTGCTCCAATAGAAGTTAGATTTTAAGTGATTTAACATATCACAGAAGTAGCAATATAAGCTAAAGGTTCCCATTTACTGTACTGTTGCTATAAAGCCTGCACAGGCTGCACAAACACTCATCTTTTATTGTTTATTTGTAATGCAACAGAAATGACTCCTGGAGTGGATTCCTATTGCATCAGGCACTGTAGGAAAGCAAAGACTGACTTTTGACTCCCAGGATCATTTGGGCAGACAGGACTGGAGCTGTTCCAGCCCCAGTACAGAGAGCAGCCTATCATTAAATTCTCCCCTGATCTCATCAAAGCAGGAGCTGTTGTAGGGCTCTGTGGATAATCTGCCTCTGGCACACTGTTGCAAACAGCAAAGGGGGGTCTCTTTCTTGAACCCCTGGTTTACTTACCTACCACCCTCAGGGCTGAAGGCTCTCTCTGGGTATGACCTCCAAGTACTCCTTCCTCTTCAGCTGCATCTGCAGGTGGGGTGAGGACCAGTGTGCTAGAAGATGCTTCCCTTTATCAGTAGCAAATGTACAGCTCGGTACTATACTTGTAAGAGAGGTTTTGTAGCAAAGCTAAAGTAGATGGTAACCGGTGTTTGTGTTCTGTCCAAGTGTGGAAGAGCCCAGGGTACTGTGCTTTCAGAGCTTGCCACTACTTTACTTAAGTGCAGATACGTATTTTCTTCTATTTATTTTATATGCATTACATATCTAAATATTATTAACACTATTTAAGTGTTCCTCCCTTTTATCTTCTAACAGTAATTTCTATAGATAAAAACACTTCATGTGAACTAAACCAGATCAACTTGAGCATGTGTGAATTTTCCATTCCTCTTAATTTTGAAGAAAGAAAACTTTGCAATCCCCACAATAGCAATAATTTTACGTATAGTTCTTAGAACCAGAAGAACAAAGTTTAGTAGGGCACAGAGCTATGTAGACAGGCACCTAGAAGAAGTGTTAGTCATGCTGAGCACCACATCTTGGCACTCTCCTGGAGACAGTGGAGTTCACGTATCTTAGGATACTCCTTCACTGAAACCTTGGAAGCAACTGTCGGGCAGTGTGGAATCACTGTTCCGCTGGTACCACTGGCAGTCCAGAGCTTGGAATGTACTTACTAATCTTGTTTTCAGCAAGGTGGATAAATTATTTTCTCCTGCATCTCCATTCCTCCGTGGCTTTAGCAAGGCCTTCATTAATATCCGTTGGACTTCTCTGCATCTGACTCTATCAGTGATCTAGACAACAAGGAGTATTTGAACAGGGTTGTTCAAGTGAGCTATTCTTAATAGGATGTCTGACTCTGTGCAAGGCAGGACTTCATCTGAAGTGGCTCTGAACCTAAAAGAAACTGTGCTAAACCAAGCTTTAAACAACTCGGAGCTCCTACCGTGCTTAAACTGATGACGTTCCTTGCACTTTAAGAAGCCTCTGAGCCTCGCAAAGAGAAGGTTTGCGTTTAATCATTTGGATACTAACAGCCTTGATTCATTTCCCTCATGTTTATATCACTGCTCCATCACAGTGTGGTTATAGTGCAAGAAGGCGCCTTGGAAGCTTGGAGAATAGTAAATGCAGAGCTGGTTTTGCTCAGCAGAACTTGTTCAGGGCTTTACAAGAAAGCTTCAGACAAACCCATCCAACAAAAGTTGGTTTAAAAAGACCAACCCACAAAAGCCCCAAAGCCCCAAGTGCCTTATTTGAGGAATGTACAAAAACACATCCTGGAGATCCTCTTAATGGGGATATAGTCAGCCTTTGGGTGATGTAAGAGGGAATTTGCCCTCACTTAATGTTCACTCTGTGTAAAGTTTGCTGTTGTGTCCCAGGTTATTGGGAGCTCTTTACATCAAGGCAGTGAGAGAGGGAACTGTGAGCTTTACTACACAGCAGGGGGCTGAATACCTCCCTTTACATGCGGGTGGGTTCCATGTAAAGCACAAGGAGGATTCTCCTGAGACACGTTTCTTCCAAAGTCCCACTTAGAAAGTTGGGAGAAGGATTTCCAGGACATTGTGTGCTGCAGGTTCTACTTGGGAAGGTCCTATTAAAACAGCTGTGGGTAAGAGAGACATCCATAAAGGGTTTCCTGCAGGCCCCAGAGCTTGAAGAGGCTCATATTACCATAGTCCTTTTGTGAACCCAGAGGCAAGATTTGGAATTAATATGCTGAGTTTGTGCCACTTTGCCTGGTCTAAACCTGGAACTGGGTGCCCATTCTGAGGGAAAAGAGCAAACAAGGTAATTTTTCTAGACTATATATATTCAGTGCACTCATCTTTCCCATATGGTCCTGTTCTCATGCATGCAAGTCTGGTCTCTGTGGCACAGAGATGAACACACAAAGCTAAGGGTCTGCCTCTGGTCTGTTGGTTTTGGACTCTTGTGCATCCCTCTGTTTGATTTGGACATACCTGGGATCACAGAGGGTAAGTCTGAGTGAGTTTCTCTGCAAGCTGCATTTTCTTCTCATCTGTAAAACTGGAGAGATAATTTCTGCCTTACGGGCATGTAAATGTTAATAGTTTAGTCCCCAGTTTAGCAAAGCACTTGAGCACATTCTGATGGACTAAATGAAATTTTAATTCTGTGATTACATTGTTTGGGGAGCTACAGCCACAAGAAAACACTTGGAGATCATTGGAATTAGAGGTGTTTGAGAGCTCTAACACGTCATTATCAGTATTTTGTGGTAAATAAATTGGGATGATAGTTTCCCACTATCTCCAGTGAGTAATAGATGGGGTTTGGATCATCTTAAGCACATGTAGCTTGAGGTGCTGGGCAATAAAGGTCTGGCTGACTGGTTTTGGTTGGTTTGGTTGTTTTCACTGCAATAACTTGGTGGCTCAATGCACTTTCCTGGACTTTGGAAATGCAATTTCAGTTCTTTTCTTAGATCTGTGTGTCTGCCCGGGAATGGATGTTAGTTTAGGATTAGGAATTCTTAAGCTATCCTGTTACAGATTCTGTCTTTTGCGTAAATAATGTTATAAATAATAGCTGTAAATGGCCAAACACTAAGCTTGGAGAATTACACCAGGCAAGCTCTTTGTCTCAGTGGCTAAAGTACTCTGTTCTGCAATGCAGTGTCCACAGCTGCCTTGTTTCTAACAGCAGAGCTGCCAGATGCAGAGGAGGAGAGATGTAGGGAAGAGCACACACAGAGGAAGAACACAAGAGATCCCCAGGAAAGGAAGGAGGAGGCTGCAAAGGAAACCGTGGTGCCTCGGCAGCTTGTTTCTATCACCTCTGTGAGCTGATTGCATGCGTATCACACACAGCACAGAGCTTGCTTGTCTAGACAATCGTCTAATTGTCTTTGCTCAGTAAGTGGCAGCCCTGGTGACATTCCAGACCTTGACCTCTGCCCTGTCCAGCGCCAAAAAAGTGCCGTTAGGAATCATGTAACACTGGGTATTAAAGATTGTTGGAAAAGGCCATGGGGTCAGCCTACTGTGGCGTTTTAGCAACAGTGCTGAATATAGCCGACTCTCAATCCTTCCTGCCTTCCTCTGGAGACCTGGGCTTATTGCAGGAGAGCGTTAGTATGATTCCTGTGCTTAAACTGAAAGATGAGGCTGTGCTAGAACCACTTGGGGCTGTGCTGGGAAGGAAGAATGTATGAAGTCTGAGATTGCTGATGCGTACTTATCCTTCTCTTTATAAAGGGCTTTCTTCCTTGGCCAAGAAATGGGCTTCTGAATATTCTACTTGGACACCGTGGTGTGGGATGTCAGAGAATAAGTCTGTAAAGAGACTGCAAGCTGGAGCAACAGGGTTGTATGTATTGTAGCACTATAAATAACAACAGTGGCTGTGGTTAAGGGGTTTAAGAGTTGGGAATCTGAGTGCCAGTGCTGCTGAAAACCTGTACAAACCTGCTGAGGACGGGGAGAGGGAAATGGCTAACGAAGTTTGTGATTGCACTAGAAGTTATCTGGGCTTTCAGCAAATCTGTATTCAACTCCCTTCTCTCCAGAAGGGTCCCTGTGTGTAACCTATCCTGCATGAGATTCCTCATGCTGGTGCTGCAAACCCCTGCCTTCTGCCCACCCTGCTCCACACAACTGCCATCGGAAATGTGGTTTCTTGGCACCTTGGAAGATGGGGCATGGAGCTTATAAACTGAGGATCCAGTCCAGGGAGATAATGAAGCATATTGATAGTTTCAACTAGACCTCACATTAGAGATGGCCTGAAATACATTCTCAAGTTAGACTGAAAATCCATTGTTTAATAACAGCTATTCGTACTGCATGAGTTTGATTTTCTATTTAGCATTCAAGTTAAGCCTTGGAAAGAGTGAGAAATGAGTTTGGGTTTTTAAATGAAGTAAATGCACAGAAATTCTTAGTGAACTCTCCAACTGGTGTAAACAGGGGGAACCCTTAAAATCAGTGGAGCCATGCCAGTCTCCATCAGTTAAAGATCTGCCTTTCTATTCCCAGGCATGTTAAAGGTGTTACAGCGCAAATGACTGCAGAAACTCTTGCTGAAAGGTTTCAGGCTCCAAGGCAGATCAGGTATCTGGTCCAGGGAGGGCACATCCATTGCTGCAGAAGGAAATAAGGGAGAGAATATTGTAAAGTGTTAACTGATATTTTTAGAAGCTTTATAATGACAGGTCACATTCCCAAGGACTATGAAGTGGCAAATCTAACAGCAATTATTCAAGCAGGGCGAAAAGATCCAGCAGCAATTACAGTTTAACACTGGGTATGGGGGAAATATCAGAAAGCATTTTATGGGGTTTGGGGAGTCAACAGCTTGAAAAGCATAATTTGGTTAGAGATGGCCAACATGGGGTTTTGATGTGGGTTTTAACTAACTGAGGATTCTTGGAAGGTATTGCTGCCATGGGAGGTATGGATCTTGACAGGATGGCATGCACTTGAGCTCTGGTTTTGAAGTGGCAAACTGGGATGCAACTACGGAGCTCCTCTTGGTTTCATTGCATTGTGCTGCTGAACCTGTTTGAAGTGTGTTTAAATGGGGGAGTGATGAACTCTCTTAGGCAGGGGTTGAAAGCCAGATTTTATTTGGAGAAGTGAAATGAGTGTGTTTTTTCTTCCTGAAAACCTTAAAGCCCATCACATGGGTGGGGAAGGAATAGAAACTGGGCAAGCTGGACTCCTGTGCCAAGCTCTGTCTGCTCGGGGAAGCTACATCAGGGAAGGCTCTCTCAAGTGAGCTTTTCTAGGTGTCTAACTGCAATTCAGCTGCTTCCTCGAGGTCAGACACAGAGCAGAGCAGTACAGCTGTAGCAGCGGGTCTTTGCCTGGGCACATGAAACCTGTTTGCTTGAAGAAGCCTGAAAATAAAATGCTGATGTTCTCTGTTGCCTTTTAAAATTGCAGGCTGCAGCTCAGGGAATGGCTCTCTTGGGTTTCCCCTTTGGCTTGGCCACTGAGCCTGTGAATCTGGCCACCTCTTTCTTCTGCACTCCTCTTCTCAGACCTTCTCTGTAATCCCCACAGGGCTGGGACAGCCTCTGGCCACATTGCATCCAGCAGATAGCACAAGTATTCCTGGGCTCAGAGTGCCCAAGACCCCTTGATGTTACTGGGTAAACAAGACCAATGTTAATAATACTAAATGCAGCTTCAAACAAAGAAACAAGGATAGGATTATACCTCTGAACTACCAGAAAGCAGCTTAGGATCTGGTACAAGATTTGTCTTCTAAAAGAATGTTCCAGAAGAGATTCACTGATGGTTTCCAGGGTAAGGCTAAGAGTTAGGGTACCAAACTGTGTGTTAGGGTACCAAACTGTGTGTTAGGGTACCAAACTGTGTGTTAGGGTACCAAACTGTGTGTTAGGGTACCAAACTGTGTGTTAGGCTGAATGATTAACTGGGATTTTAGTTCTTTTCCAAAGTATCAAGCATCATCACTACAATTGATTTAGCACTTCTTATATTCAGGCTTTTTGGGTGTGATGCTTCAAATGTACTTGCATGCTTTAGGATTTCAAGCTATGGGGGTGTTCCTGAGAACTTCTCTTTCCAGCATAGTTTTGTGTATGTATGGGAACTGTTTATATTTTAGCTTATTTTATCTGAAAGTAGAGGATGTACTGAGCAAGAAGGTGGAAGTGCCACCCCCTTTAGAAGGATTTGAGTTTGTCTGAAGCCAGTAAACGCAGCATATGCAATTAATGCAGTCAAATATAAACTGCTAAATACTGGGGGCAATGTGCACAAGTGTGAGTGCACTTTCCTAGGGAGGAAAGCATTTGCTGTTTGGGCAACTCAACACACAGCAGAGCGCTGATTCCTTGGCTTTTCCTGGTGTTTGTAACCAAGGACAGTCTGGTGCAGATGAAATGATTTCCCCTCAGGAAACGGAGGCCAGAGGCCTGCTGTAGTCAAATAGAAGTATTCAGAATTACCAAAGGGCCTCAAATGGTGGAGGTAATAAGAAAAGTGGAACTGAATGCTTGAGGGTCTGGTCTCAGCTGGAGACAGCCACGTGGTGCCCCCAAGGGCCAGCGTCTGAACCCCACCATCAGAAATGGCCTCTGGTCTTTTGCTCGCATCCCTCATACCACACGATCATCTCAGTGCAAGAAAAGCTTTCCACTGCTGTTAAATGGGTTATGGACACAGTAATACGGCTCCTGTGTCTGCTAGCCAGTAATTAACATCCTGTTAATTCCTCTAACATGCAACTCCGCAATTCCAGATTTCCCATTGCAATGTAATGAACATGTATCCTGCAATACTGGGGAGCATCCTACCTATTGTGTGTGCTAAACAGCAGCTATGTGTCCTGGGGAAGGGTGGGGAATGAGGGCCTGTAGGACGTGTCCCACTTCACAAGCTTGTTCCAAGATCAAGGCCTTGAAATTTCAAGTGATGGAAGATGAATCCTAACTCCTGAAAACAACATTGCTGTCAGGATGGAGGGAAAGCTGGAGGAGGCAGCGGGGAATCAATACAGCTGCCATGGACCCATCGCTCCGGTGGGTCAAGTCAGTTAACCTGGTTTTGTACTGTGATCTGTTCACAAGGAATAACAGGCAGTCATCTTCTCACCAGAATGCCTTGTGTTGCTTCAGTGCCATGTTGGGTGTAGAACTATTAAAGAACAGATAGGGAAACTGCACTAAGCCTTGGCTCTGTGTCTGTGCATTCAAACTGCTGTTTGCTGGTCCACAGCTCATCAGCCTGCCCTACGGTACCTCCAGTGAGAGATGTTCCTTGTGCTTTAAAAGATCTGTTTCTAATGTTTGAAATGCGTTTATGACTTTTAAAACGTTAACATTGCCTGGGTAGGTTCTAATGCAAGAGTTGTTGTTTTGTGTATATTCTACTTCACCTTAAGGTGAGGTCTTTGCCTGGACATTATGTGATCAATCCCTACGCCAGGGAATTTAATACAAACAAATGGGACAGAAAGGACAAAGGGAAACTGAGGTACATGGGGCAGTGAGCATTATTAGCCTGTCATGTGCAACAGGTCTGTTGGCAGGGGCCAGCAAACAGCCTGGATCCTACACTGACAGTGTTTTAGACTGTGAGCTATCTACTGGATCAAAGTGTCATTTTTTGTCATGCAGAGATCCCATTTTGGAGGGAAGAGTTGGAATATTGCAAGCAGAATCCACACATCCTTCCTCCCAACTCAAGAAGTGCCTTCAGCTCAGTTGGAAGCTCTTTGGGGCCAATGGTTGCCTTCTGGTTTTTGTGATTATAAACACCTTAACGCAGGGGAGTCACGGGCCATGACTGGCTTCACTGGCTGCTGCGTCAGGACCAGTAACAGCCACACTCAATTGCCATGTCCTGCAAGGAAACGGTTGGGAAACACTGAGCAACCGTGTGCTTATGTTATTGTAAAGCCAGAAATGTTTACTCATGATATTTAAATAGGTTTGGATCACTGTGGATGAAAGTGAAACAAGATATAAGCCTGCAACGACATGCATAAATACATAATTAAGTATGTTTCCTTTCCATATGGAGAGGATTAGCTTCCTTGCCTCAGCAGGGAGTTGTTTTATTTGGTGTCTGCTTTGGGTGTCCCTTTCTTTCTGACAGCTTACAGAGGTACTGAAAGGGAATTTCACTCACTGCTTAATGAATGCTGGAGTAAGGACTTTGAGGGCATGTGGGAAAGAATGGTTACCTCAGAAAGCAGAAGTTTAGGGACCTTATGGGCTGTCCTATTATCCTGACTTCTCTTTTTGACCCTAAGTGGGCCCTATGGGATGCTAATGCCTACCTGACCAAGACTTATTGCTTAGTCATAAATGGAGACAGAGGGAGATGGGTCTAGTAAATGCTGAAGTGTCAGCAAGAGCTCCTGAACTCGGGTTTCATAACTTGAGAAATATTTTATCATCCTTGTGAGCCAAAGCTCTGAAAAATCAATGGGATTTGAGAGTTGGCTGTATTGATCCGAAAGGCTGAGTTGTACTGAAATATTCATGGCAGGTTGCGTGTCTGTGGATGTGTGGGTCAGGGACGAAGACGTAGGCAGTGAAACATCCTCCTTTGTCATTTAAACTAGATGAAGGCTATTAGGTGACTTGCAAAACGTACACTTGAAAGGGATGAGCAGTGTACAGCGTGTTCAGCCAGTTCCAGAAATGCATGCTCATTATTGCGATTCTCCTTAAATGACAAAGTGTTGGGAGGAAGAAGCCAAGGAGATCTGATAAACTTAGCACCACATTCTCTTGGGGATCCCTGGGCTCGCTTTGTTTGCAAAGCCAATTTGGACCCTGCGTCTTTGATCTTCGCTTTCAGTATTTGAGCAGGCATGTTTAGTATCACTCATTCCACAGGAGAGCTGGGATTCAAGTTTCTTCAACAATCTCAAAAGCAGTACATTAGAAGGGGAATTGTCTGCCAGTCGTCTTAGAATCTCAATACCCTTGATACTAATTTGGGGTGATGCATTTCACCAGATGTGTCTACCTGAATGATGCTTTAAGCCCAAGAGGTTTGCGCTACTGTAGAGTATTAACGTTGCTTCTTCCCCCCCTCTCCTCCCTTCCTTTTTGATTCCAAGAGCAATTGAATGAAAAGCATCCATAATCTGCATGTAGGTGTGACACATTACCAATAGCTGGAAGGAAGAGCGTGTGTCAGGCAGGATTTGTTCAAAGGGTGGAATAGAACCAAGAAGAAAACCACTGTCAATAAAGCCTACATAGCAGCTGACCCAAACAATCTGCTGCCTTACTTCTGCCTGGGTCACTTCCAGGGTGTAGGTTCAAGCCTCTGCTGATGCCAGGGGTTCCACTGAGCACCAGGCAGATCCCACGGGGACTGACACCTCATGGCATTCAGGGGTTCAAGTGCATCAGAGCAGTTCCTGTAAGCCCACAGCAAGAAACGGCACAGCATTGCCCTGCCTTGCTGTGGGGATCCAACCGGGATACTCGGTGGCTCTGGGCAGGGAAGTTCTTCAGTCAGCTCCACAATTACGGATGTACAGGGAAAGGGGAAATGGAGAAAAGGCAAGACAACAGTTGTTCTTGAAGATAAATATCAGGCATCCAGGCTGCGGTGGGAATGCTGTTCTGGGAACAGGCACCTCCGTAATCCTCACAGCAAGGCATGGAATGCAGGTTATGGAGTCCGGATCCCAACCAAAAGGGAAAATAAGGGCAGTTGGAAGTGATTTAATTCTTAACTCTTCGTCATGTATAAATTCACCCGTGGTTAAAAACAGCCCTACGAAATAAACCCAAGCGCCCTCGAGAGGCATTACTTCAATCAGTGACTCAGACTAAGCAGAAAACCAGGCTTTGTGTGTCTGAGGTCTGCTGGTATTGCTGAAGAGAACAGAAGTGGCTCCTTCTCTCAGTCCATGGTCCAGGCAATGGACTGGGATGGTGTTGGTTTAGGATTGGTATTATCAGAAGCTCATTTCTATCCAATGGCACTGTTACAGAGCTTCCCTGCAGTAAGCAAAATGAAAGGAGGAATAAACCCGTTCTTGCCATTCTTTATTTCCATTCCTCAGTGGCAAAGTAAATGGAATGTTTAAGCAACTGACATCAAAGATTGGAGCTCTCTGATGCTAAAAAGCCCATTAATCACAGTTTTAAGGTGTCCTTTAATTACCCTATAATGAAATGACACACACAGAGCAGAGGCAAAACTGTTACTTTGAGTCGCTCATGCTTGCTGTGCTCCTGAGCCCACCAGAAATCTTTGTTGGTCCCTCTTGCTTCTGCTGCCTCATTCATTCTGCCCCAGCTCTGGTCTGTCATTAGCTGTGCTGAGCGTGCACTGAGGCAGGGAGACCAGGCCTGGCTCCTGAGCTGGTTTCTGGAGGGTATCACAGCAATGGAAACCACAGCATGTGTGAGGATGAGGTGGCTGTGGGAAACACAACTCTGGGGTCGAAGGCAGTGTGGGTGCTGAAGCCCTTTGTTTCATGTGGTGTTTAGGCTACAGGGACCCTTCCATGCTGCGACTGTGATGGGCACCATGGTGCTTCAGAACGTGGGTCAGTGTTGTGTCCTGGGAGAGGAGAACCTTGAATCCCTCTATCGAAGTGGAGATGGGGCTCAGGAGTACCGGTAGGACCAGTGCAGCTCCCTCCCATCTCCTTGTGTCCCCCACCCCGGAAAATGGCCTCTTGATACAAAAGAGAAACACAGGACCCCAATGTGGTTTTGGTTGACTCTTTAAGGGATGGGAGCTGTCAAAACAAGATAGCTGTGATGAAGGGGACACCTCCCTCCTCCTCTGACACCATGAGATGGGAGCTCAGGGTCCTGGTGGGTCAAGGGCGCCTGGAAATGCAAAGCAAACCCAAAGGACAACAGCATCCTTGCCCTTCCCATAGTGTTTAATAAAGCTTTCCATGTCCTTCAAACCCTCTGCAAGCGTTTAATAGTCGCGGTTATTCATAAAGGCAGGAGCACCAACTGCCTGTGCCGAAGGGGACTCCTCAGCTGCCAGCCCTGTCCCTTTGAGCACTGTGAATGACCCCTCCTGCAGGAGGGGAATGTCCGGAGCTGCTGGGGGGGCACAGTCCGTCCCCTGCACACCACTGCTCCGCGCTGGAAGGTTTTGGGGTTGAATCCGCTGCCATTGTGAAGCTCAGCCAAGAGGGTAATGTTGTGAGTTGATGTTCAAACCCAGGCAGTTGTTAATGAAACAGTTGCTGTTTTGTTGACAGAACATTAATTACTTGATCTTAGGACTTTGTAATTGCACAGGCCCCCTCTGTATACAGCACTAATTACATTAGCAATTATATGACATTTTAAAGACAAAGAGATGACTACAGCAATTGCAGTGTCACAGGGACCCTGCTGGTAAACTTCAACCGGTTCCTGCAGTCTCGGGGGGTCCTGATCCACCCAAACCAGTGGCACCAGCCTTGAGAAGAGCCGGGGAGCCCAAATTCCTCACCACGGTAGCTTCTGTGCTTGGAAGCCTGTTTGCTTACACACAGGGAGGCTCCTGGATTCTGACAGGGCTGTAAGCCCTGAACTGGAACAAGCAGCACCCTCAGCACCATGCTGCTTCTGTTACTGCTGCCATGTCCGTGCCCCCCTCCCTCCCCGTGCTTTCTGCCCTCTGGTACAACTGGATCGTGTCAACCTGAAACATGGCTGTAAGGTCTTTGGGTCAGGAAGTGTTTCCATCACTTGTTTAGATGTTACCCTCCATGCTGGCTGCAGTGTGAGCCTTCGCAGTGTAAGTAAAGTGATCTGTGCACGCTTGGGTGCTGCGCTAGGAGGGATGCGAACATAAAAGACATCCAGTGCTTGTATTATTTTCCTTACCACTTATTTTGTAGCTGTGCTTCTGGTTTTTGGGCCGGAGGGGAAAGTAATTATATGGCCAAGTCTACAGATGGCATAAATTGGTGCACCTTCACTGAGTGGGGCTGACAACAGTTGAGGATCCGGCCCGTGTCTTGTCAAGTTCTGAGCTTGTAAACAGAGTGAGATGGTATTATTACCAACAGACTGTCTCTGCTGGTGTGAGCTATTTATTCCCCCGTTCTCACTGCTCCTCAAGGGCTGTTGCTGTCAGCATTTCTGACCAGTTCTGCCCATTCACGTTCACAACAACCTTGTGTTGTGTAAGGTGGCTTTGAAGCTGTTGCTGATTTTAATGGTGGCAAAATCAGAGCTTTCACCTCCTCACTGCACACCCGGTTACCATCTTATATTTAGAACTGCGTGGCCACAGCCTGTGTCCACGCTGGGTTGAGTTTGAGAACACAGGTAGGGATTAATGGGGATGAGTTTCCCTGAGTACGCTGTAGGTCTGTGTGCTATAGACCTCACAGAAGACCAGTGAAAACTGCACGTTCCACCCATGTGCCCCTGGAAAAGGAGCTGGCAGTGCCCAGCATTGTGTTCTGTCATGTGGTGTCTTTTCCTGTTATTGCCATAGATTTGCCCTAATGCCAGGGCAGCAGGACAGCATGGAATCCCAGAGTGCTTTGTGTTGGAAGGGGCCCTAAAGCTCATCCATTTCCAACCCCTGCCATGGGCAGGGACACCTTCCGTAGAGCAGGATGCTCCAAGCCCTGTGTCCAACCTGGCGTTGAGCACTGCAGGGATGGGGCAGCCACAGCTTCTCTGGGCACCCTGTGCCAGCGCTCAGCACCCTCACAGGGAAGAGCTTCTGCCCAAGAGCTCATCTCCTTTCCCTGCTCCTCACAGTGCCGCATGGGTCAGGGTTGTGGCACCTTCCATGGCGGGAGGGAAGTGTTGAGCTTCCCATCATTACCCACACTCTGTTTGCTCAGCAGGGTCTGCAGCCACCAGCAGCCAATCCAGTCCTGTGAGCAGAGTTAATGCAACATCACCACTGGAACAACCCCGAGCGATTAAAGCCTCGGCTCTGTCCCTCAGCAGCTGTGTGGTCACCAAGAGACGTACTCCCCTGGTCCGGCAGGTGCCTCGCTGCCCGGGTAAGCGGCTGTTGTTTCACCGGGTACTGGAGTGAAATTCAAGTGCTTAGAAAACAGCCATCTATGGGAGACCTACAACGGCAGAAAGGGTGGGAGGGCCACCAGCTGCACAGTGCTGACAAACAAGGGAGGCTTCCCAACAGGACACTGCGCTTATCCCACTCTCTGACTCCTTCCCTCCCCTAAAGGACTGAACTCAGAGGTGTTGCCCACTTCATTAATCAGGAGTAGGAAAGCCAGGTCAGAAGAGGCTGTTACTGACTTGTCCTGGGAGCAGCACAGTCTTGTTCTGGCTCTACCGAACTGGGGGGGGGACACTTCCACATGGAGGTTTGGTTTGAAAACCACTCTTGTAGTGTACAGAACCACAGAAACAATGGGGTTGGAAAAGACCTTTAAGATCAAGTGTAGTCCGACCCTTACCCCAGGCCTGCCAAGCCCACCACTAAACCATGTCACTAGAGCAACCCTTTGGTGAAGTGTTACTGCTTAACAAGACCCAAGGATGCTCAAGAATAAAGCCCCTGGAATGCTCTTCATTAAGAGAATTCCCCCTTGTTTGCAGTATAAAAGTTTTATTTTGTTGGGCTAATTTCAAGTTTCCAGCGGAAGGAGAACATTTTCATCTTACAAACGAGAGCTTCCATAGGTAGGACCATTAGAAACAGTAAACCAAAAAAGCTGTCTTTACAAAAGCTCTGTGCATAGCAACTTCAGACCGTGGGTAACTGACAAAGCAAAACCCCAACAGAACGACCAGCCACCCCCAAAGCAACCCCAGAACTACACAGGAGGGGACAGAAGAGGCCTTAATTTACAGAAGGGCAAAAATGGTCTTTCAAAACCGTGCATATTGGAGGTGTGCAAAGGAAGAGGGAGAGTGAGATGCGATACCAAGACAACTAATGAAACAAAACATCTTCCAAAGGTAGGATGCAATTTGTGTTACCCATTGCAATGCTTTCATTTCTCTAGTGGTGAAAAGGAAAGCTGTTGGGAAATATTGAACAGCAATACCTAAAAGAGGACAGATTTGCTTATTACGCTTGAAGAAAACCCTTACACATTGATTTTTACATTACTTTCCCTTTCTGTTGGGTGCTTTGCCACTGCTTAAGTCCTTTTTCCATGGTCAGGGATTTCTGATTGTAGTTATTTACCCACAGCTTTCTATGTAAAGCTACCAGGTAGTTCTACACTCAGCTCAGGTATGGTGGTTTCCATGCATGAGCCAAATTCATGTTCTGAATCACTGCTGTGCTGAACGGTTTTCACGTGGCCTGGGTCAAACCAAAGCTCTTTCCCACCTTTACACAGGCAGACACAGTGGTTTCTCCTCCTGTACTCGACATAGCTTTCTGGGGAGGTTTCCTCTTGTGTTTGGGCACACGATTCCCCCACCTGAGCAACTGGATGGAGCCAAAAGAAGCAACTCCAGTGTAAGGGGATGTTGAGCGGTTCAGAACCACCCCTTTTCTGTTGGGTTTACCCTGAATCTCCCCAAGGCACCCGTGAGCTTTGCTGAGGGCCTGTGCTCACCAAGCAATGGACAAGTATGAGAATGGCTTTTTCCAGGAATGTTCCATTTTTTGAATTGAAACCCTTCCTGAGATTCTGAAATGTAAATCTCGCTAAAAGCTGCGGGAGCATTTACGGGAGCAGCTGCTGCTCTCCAGCACAGGATCCAGAAATTCCCACCTGGAGTATCTGCTGGGCATAGAATTTTGCCTATAAGAAGAGAAGTAACACTTCAGAAGTGGGCTGTACAGAGCAGGGCTGAGATCCACCCTCCTGATGCTTTGGAGCTGTTTGGGTTTTCCAGCAGGTCAGAATGGGAGGGAGGGAGCTGAGACACCAAAATGAACCTGGTCCATCAAGAGGCTGCTTGGAAACCTGGCCTGAGTGTGGCATTGACTGTCATTTATGGAAGTTTCACTCCCAACTCCAGTAATCCTGAACCTGTTTCTTCACCTGTGTGCTTGCAGAACTCCAAAGGTGTCTCTGGACATCGCACTCGGCCTGGCTGGGACATCACCTAGGAACACATGGAAATCTCTTCTTGGTGTTCTTTTCTGTCTTGCTCTGAATGGCAATGCCCAGGTTACCCCGTGACCCTGCAGCCACAGTTAACGGTGAGTTACTTATGTCACCTTTTCTGGAGCACAGATGCTTTCACAGCCTGAGTGTAAGGCCCTGACTTAACCATACTCATGCTTCTTAAAAACGCATTATTCCCACCACATCTCTACTTGAAGTTGCTTCTAATTGGGTTTTTGCTGATAGGACAAATTGGGCCTCGAGTTTTAGAAGACAGAAATCCCCTCCACCTTTTAGAACGAAGTTCAGTAGCACTGAAGAGGCACCTAACGAAGCGCTGGCCAGGACCTCACGGAGGGGGCAGGATGATGGGGGGGGACCCAGTTCCACTGTCTCCCCAGTCTGTGCCAAATTCTGGTTAAGCAGCACCCTGTACATCTTCACTTATGTTAAATACATTCTTCTTACGAGCTAAGCCCTTCCTCCGTGGTGAAAATGGAGACGCTCTACTCAAGGGGCTGATGTTACACCTTGGCACAACACATCCCTGCCCCAACTCCTGTCTGTGCCATGTGGGTTTGTGGGTCCCATCCCACCCCCAGCATCTTGTCACTTATCTCTGTGGCCAGATGTGAAACACAGGTCTAGCGAGGAGCTTCCTACTCCACTGCTACTCCAAGCAGGCTCCAAATCACCTCAGCCTTGTCCCCGCTCTTCACCATCCCAGGTCCAGCACTGAACATTATTCCCCACGCATCAGGCTCACGAGGAATACTGTTTTACTTACCCATCAATAGAACTACTGGGCACATGGACAAGGACAGTTTCAGGGGCCATATATGAAGGGTTTATTTATTAACATAAAGATGTTACCATAGGAACAACTGTTCATGCAGGTGGAATTGTGCATCTTTTAGTGGGGTGTAAGTTGTGTGCCTGATTCTTTTCCTTTAAGAACATCTTTCCAACAATCAAATTCTCTCAATGGTCTCTGGTTTTTCAGGTAACAAGTGATGGGATTTTAACAGCCTTGTTCTCACCTTCCAATTTCAGGAGAGAAGGAGAACAAAGCTGTTTCCTTTTACTCTAAAATGCATAAAAATTCAAAGCAATTGATTACTTCTATGAACTTCAATATATAAATGGAAAATACTTACCATTTGTAATGACTCAGGATAAAAGTGCATAAATTATTCCAATACATATTTACCCTTATAAATGCACCCTTAATATGCAGTATAACTGAAGTTAAGGTGTTCTAACTACATGGAAGAACAGGATGTTGCAGAACCCTCTCCCTCATACATTGAATCTATAAAACACACTCAGTACCTCATGACAAATCTGATCCACTCAGATCCCTCTGGACCATTCCTTTGCCAGGAGGGTCTTCGAGGCTTAGCAGTTAATCTTAGTACCTGAATATCTGAATTGAAACCAAAACTGGAAGGGGGGAAAAAACGAGGAGGATGCAAATTCATACATGAACCAGCAACCTGGAGACCACAAGGGACCGAAAAGTTCCTGATGGTTTTGTTAATCAGAAGGAATTCTGTACATCCTCGCACATGGAGTCAGTCGGAGGGACCAGGGAGGAGCAATTGCAGCGGTAATAATATAGCTCAAACTTATCACTACATTTTTGCATCATTTGTCTTCATTGTACAACTGGAGGAAAAAAAAAATCCAAAAGAGGGTTTAATTTCTACCTCTACATACAATAAGTTACAAGTTTATTTATTTAAATAATTGTAAAACATCTTACATTTTTTCAAGAGGTTAAACTATGAGCAAATACACACATACACCAAAGGTCCATCATTCACGGCAGTTTGGCCTAGAAATTCTTTCATGCTGGTACCCTGTTTTGTTGAATTGTTTTTCTGCATAAACTAAATCGATATCTGAAAGGCTCCGTAGAAAATAGAAACTTCAACTTTTTTCCCCTACAAAGTAAAAGAAATTGTATCCAAAATATCAAGCTTGAATCATTTTGCCAATTGCTTTCTCCTTTTCATAGTTTACAAATCTCGGGAAGGTTTCACGTCTGTCAGGAAAAGACTTTGCGTTTGGGTTCCGTTCGGGCAACTATGGTTCATCCCGGCTCGTGGCTGATGCTTCCTTCACTGTGGTTTAGGAGTCGACGTGCTGTGTCACAAATACGAAACGGGTGAAAGATGCAACTTCTGTCTCGTCCAGTCCATAAAAAATGTTCCTTTTCTCTCCTGGGCCTGGCTTTCCCCCACAAAAGAGCTTGTAGTGCTATTCTGTTCTTTTAGTGGTCCATCACAATAAGTAGTTTTGTGCTGTAAAAGAAAAACGAAAACAAAAAAGAGGAAAAAAGGGAAGAGGGAGAGGAGCAAAACTGCCTCTTCCTTACATCGGGGGAACGACAAGGCCAGTCATGGCTGAAAGAGAAAAGCAACAAAGATGAAAGTCTGGCAAACTGGTAAGGAACAAAATACGCTCGAGCCCTTCAGTGGACAAATGGATACATCAGTTCAACCCTGAGCAGGTGAATCTCTGGATCTCCCCAGGAGATGGACATTGCTCAGAACCACCCTCACAACTTCAGACTTCCCATGCTGTCTCCGGTTGAACGCTCCAGACCGTTCCTCAGGACCCTGCTCAGTTCTGGGCTTCACTTCTCACAAAGCCCTTGTGCAGAAGGGCCACGGTGGGAGGGACGGAAGAGGGGAAAGCAAGTGGGAATCGACCCACATGCTGCTTATGGGGCCTCACTCCTGGGACAGTGACCAGAGCTGGGTTTGATAACCCCCTTGCAGTGGAGCTGATGGAGCAGCCTGTTTCTCGCTGTTCCCCCCATGTCTGACCCAGTGCAGTTCTTCCCTGGCACATTCCCAGAACACTGGGCTTATGGACATTATCTATTATTCACTCTCCCTGCCTCTAATTGCAGCTGGAATCCTCCACAACTGACACCAGCAACACTGGAATCTGCCTGGAACTGCTGCTGCTCCCAGAGGTTCTGAGGGTAAGTGAAGTTTGTATGTATTTATCTAACAAATGAGTGAGTCATCTTTTCAAAGGGGCCTTGACACAGTGCAAGGTCCTAATCCTGCACAGATTTATGTTCACTGAAATTTGTGGGATTATTCATGTGTTTAAAGCCCTGTCCTGTGGGAACTGATTGCACCCTTGTGTTTGTGGTGTTAAAAAAGCGCTTGGGGCAAGCTCCTCTGCTACCACGACTCTTTTATTGGAGCGGTTCTTAAAGAATCGGGGCCGTGGGCTGGGATTTAACACAGTGGGAAAAGAACTATTTTCATAGTTTGTGAGGGCTGGAGTCCCGGCCAGTTCTGGCAGGGCCCTGGAAGAGAAAGTGAAACCAAAGCGCCTTCAGTCAAGCACTCACTTTGCTTGCTCAGGAATGTCCTACTGATTCTCAAAGGTACTTCCAAGCAGGTCATTTCCCAGGCCCCAACTCCAGCAGGTAAAGATCTGGATGAGTGGTTTAGGGGTGCATTAGAAGAAGGGAGATTTTCTGCTAACACCAAGGAGCAAGCTCCTCCTCCTCTTCCTCAACCTAAACCATGACCCTAAGGGTCAGCCTGGCACCAGAGCCTTCTCCCTGTCCTTTAACCACAAGCCTCCCTTTCTGCCTGCTATGTAAGCAGACGCTGCTTAAGTCTTGTACTGATGCCCTCATCTGTATTCCACAGGGCTGGAAGCAGAGGTCAGTGTTCCCCCCACGCACAGGTATCCCATGTGTATGTGTGTGAGCTCTGCCTTGTCTGCGTCAGTCACCATCATCCAGGTGAGCTCAAAGGATTGAAACCGTGGCTCTGGGGTAACCTGGCTGGTGCTCTGCTTCCAGCAGACACAGGAGCAGTCCCAGAGGTGGTGCCTGTGGCCACCTTCCCTTCTGGAACAGCCGGGGCCAGACTGTCTGTGGGCAATCAGGTTGGCTGTGCAGCGGCAGCAGACTGGCACTGGGAACATGGATTAACTGCAGCCAGGCAGGGGCTGTTCCTGAGGGGAATAGCGCACATTGGCACAAAGGCTGTTTCTGATACTCTTGTTAAACAGAAGTTGTAGGGATGGAAACTGCCACTAGGCCAATTCAGGTAAAAGCCTACCCTGACACAGAGAGACAAGCAAAGGTAAGTGTGTCACTGTCCTTTCATCCTAAGGTTGCAACTGCACCTCCTTCTGCAACAAAGAACACGGAGGGTGAGGAATAGTGGCTGGAATCCTCACCTGGTTTTCCCAGCTCATCTGAGCAGCTTTGCTCCGTGGTTCTCTCTCTTTACATACCCTCATCTGTCCATTTCCACCCCACCTCCACTCCCCTTTGGGGCTGCACTGTCAAAAGCCTATTCCCAGCCTGTATCGCTTTTTATTGAATGTTTGTGAGGTTTGGATTAAGGTCTTACACTGCTAGCAAAGCTGTAATTATTTTTGCCTGTATTACTATATATTGAATCGATGTAACTTTTCAATAAAGGTGGTTCAATGCAGGACACTCCCTGATGAGTTGGGAATATAGAAACCACAGTCATTATCCCAGAGGGTCTTTTTTTTCCTCTTGGAGGGAAATGGAAAAAGAATTAGAGATGAGCCTTATTGTATTAACCTTGACAGCTTGCAATTATCAACTGAAACACTTCATTAAAATTGTCACAGGGTTGGAGAGGTTTTTTATAAATAAATAATCCAATGTGGAGAGCACCCAGATGCTCCGGTGATGGGCACCTTTAATGGCTGTCATTAATAACCATCACAGGCCTGGTGTTTACAAGTAGCCCTGAAAACTGCTGCCTTGATTTGTAGTGGAAAAGAGCTCTGCAATTCAAAGAGCAGCTTGGTAAGGACTGGCCACATGTGTGCACATGCTGATCTTGTTCTTCAATGCTTCGTTGGTGCCTAAATACTGACCTGGTTGGAAGCTATGCTTTCTAGAGGAGAAAGATGGGTGCTGAGCATTTACAGTCACTGGCACATCAAAAGCACTGCGTTCTCATTCGTTTTTCCTCTTTTGGCACTAGGCTTCCAGCAAACTCCAGTCTTGCAGTTCCACAGCTCTCTGAAGAGGTGAACAAAGTGCTCCACTGGCGCTATTCTGAGCATCTTAACTGAATGTTCCTACCCTGCAACACACCTCCATGTGTGAGCTGGCTGTAGGTAAAGGGAGGGTTGCACTTTGCAAGCTGCTAAGCTGCCAGTTGGTCTAATAGAAGCTGCAGCTTCTACCCACAGCCTTCACCATCCTGCTGAATCCCAGCACCACGACCACTAGAAAATGTGCAGACTTACTGTCAACATTAAGACCACGCACCCATTTATTTAGCATCATCATTAAGTAACTAAGGAACTGAAAATGATAGAAAGGATTTCCAGAGGAAAACCCAGCTGGCCTTCGTGCAGCAGAGGGCCAGCAGCAGCTCTGCTGAAGGGTACCATCATCCTTTATACTGGAATGAAAGTGAACTGAATTCCAGCTCCTGTGCAGGATGGTTCCAACTGAGACACTAAAAAGCAGCCAAAAGCTTTGAGTTTTTCCTACAGAATTTATTTCTTTCCTCCAGGAAATTAACACTTTCTTTTGCAGCAATGGTTCTGTATCTGGACGGAAGATTGAAGATTGGCATTCATCCACTCAGCGTGTCTAACCACAAGCAGTGGTTTGTCTCTCTTAGATAACAAGCAGGTTAAGCCATATTTTATGAAGATGTTTTTGAACAATCCAGATAAAACCATTGATAGCTCAGAGGTGGAGAAGTCAACTCCGTCTCACCTGTAGAGTTGTGCAGATGTAGCTACTGCCTCCCCATGGTACTAAGCTGTGTAGGCACTGAAGGCTGCCTCAGTAACGCCTGTTATTTAGTTCAAGCTAATTAAGAACACCCTTAAAATCAAAATACGTGTTTGCAGTGTCACACATGCATTAGTTTAATTACCAAAGCACACAGGAATGTAAAGCCACTCTGCAATTACCTGTTCTTCCAATTAGAAAGCAGCTAAGTTTTCACCTCCAAGATGTCAACATGAATCTTGCCCAATATTCTCCTTTTTTGGGGGGTGCACCCAAGTTCTGAGTATTTTCTTCCATTAAAAAAAGGCAGATTTTTGGTTTTTTTCCCATTAAAAATGGAGCTCTTGTCTAGCTCAAATAGCTCTGTGACATATGAAAGGCTGCTAAAATTAACATCCCATCAAATGAAAGATAGGTAATTAATAGTAACAGGAGATATTTTTGTTCAGTTAAGTGTTAGCAAGAAGATTTAAATAGCTCTTAAGGTTTTTATTTTGGAGCAGGCTGTGCTGCTTACATCTCTGCCAATAAACTGGGGAGAAAACTGTACTTGATCTTCCACTAGATCGGATTTAATCAGATGGCCGATACATATTTCTTGTATCTATTGACATCATGTACACAGCATTTGCTGCCTTTGGCATAATTAAATCACTCTCTTGGCTCTGGACTCATTCTGATTCAGGCAGAAACATATTTGAACATTCCTAGCGTGGAAGTGGCTCTGTTATTTTTACCTGGTTAGAATCTCTGGTAAGAGTTATTTTAAGAGTACATTTATCTGTTGAGTGGAGCTGGGCTTCAACACAGAGCAGATCAGGCTCTGCACTGGTACCACTCAGGAACCATTGTGTTGTGTGAGCAAGCCAGGTGATGGGAATCCCACCCCTTCCAAACTTTTCAGAACTGTTTCTCTCTTTACCTGTGTGCACAGCCTTTTAATGCAAGGAGAGTGGAACCCCCTGTGCTGTTGCCACCCCTCATGTGGTCAGAACAAGGTACTGGTAATTAATTAGTGTCTTTAATATAAATACCTGTATCTCTTTAGGAAATAGCCCAGGTGTCCCCTTTGCTGAACTGTTTCTGAGGGTATCAGACTTCAGTACCTTGGGCTTGGCCAGGATCCTGACAGTTAATGGCACATCTGACCTTCTGGGGCTTGCCTGCTAGTCCTTGTAACTGAGCTTGCATTTTTATGTTGAGATGTGCTGAGCTGGCCAAAGGGAATCTGGGCACGCAGCAGTCCATGCTGTTCCAGCAGTTTCCAATTTGCTTGCTTTTCCTATCAGCTGCCTTCCATCTGAGAAGAGTTGACTGGGCATTTGTGTACTTAGCATGCCGGGTTGCATCACATCACATCCTATCTAGTGCCTTTTTTAAACTGCCTTGACATACGACATGAACAGAGCACGTAAGCGTTGTGATCAGGATCACCTGCGCTCAATTTGGAGCGCATATAGTAGTGAGTGGTGTCCAGTATGGATTGCTGCTTGTTCTCTGCCTGTAATGTCCTGTTACACTGTAGGAATGGATAGCAGATGGCAGGTGAGAGAGGTAAGCAGGAACACATGGCACAGGGGTTATCTGAGGGTATCCCACATGTCTTGGCTGCGTTGTGCAGCCCAAAGCCAGTAGATAGGCAGGCTTCATGCTTAGCCAATACTTTTGAGTTACAGGATATTCTCTAGCAGCTGTCCTACTGTCTCCAGCAGCTTTTAAGCATCACCAAGAGCTTCCTCCCAAAATACATTTTTGGAACAAAAATTCCAGCAGTACACTGCCTGGAATAACGGGAATGCCAATCTGAGGATGAAGCTTGGACAGGTACAGCTACTTCTGTTTAGACCAGTTTTAACTTGGGCTTAAACACTTCTTGGTTAATGTATGTGGAAGTTACATTCTAGGTTTTTCATTGCTGCCGTTGAGTGGCACGCCCTGAGGTGAGGGCAGTAAGTTTCAATGTTGTCATTGCAATCGGATGTTGTAAGTTGGATGGAGACTATATCACCAGGAAGCTTTTGCCTTTGAACAAAAGAGGTAATTAAATTACATTGCAAACATTACAATGGGGTAAAGAAATCCCCATTGCAGAGATCTTGCCCTAAATTATGGATGGTGGGGAAATGGAGGTAATGTCAAACCACTTGCCTGGAATGCTTTGGGGAAGGAGCCTGCATCTACTTACTGCTTGCTCTGCACTTTTGCTGTTCTATCTTCATCAGTATTTACTGATGCTGAAATCTGAGATATAAGTAAATAAATTACATTACCAGTTCATCTATTCTTAGCTTACAGTACCGGGCAATGGCATAGCCGAGGGGATTAACAACCTCCCATTGCTGCAGCCCAGTAAGTCCACTCAAGCAGCCTCTTTGGGACCCTCCTGTTGACTTTCTGGCCACATCTGTCTGTCAGCACTGTGGGAACGTTAATTTGGATATCAGGCTGTGTGTATCTGGATCCCTTCCAAAGCATGTGCTCCCCAGCTTGCATCAATTTAAATATTTCAGTTGGAAAGGAGAATTTGCATCTATGGCTGAAACAGTTCAATAGTTATAAAAACCAAGACCTGGCACGGCAAACGTGGGCAGACGGGATCTATGCTGCAAAGCAACTACTACCTTTGCTGGGAGTCATCTGTTGTTGCAGTCTGACTGACAGGCCCTGTTGTACTGTGTGTGCTGAAAACCTACTTAAATAACAGTGTATTATTGTATTTATGTATCAGGCTGTTGATGTATAAGGAAGCATCCCACAAAGAAAGGGATATGGTTAATAACTTTTGTATGGCTTTATGCATGCCCAAGTCTCTGCATCTGTATGTACCGAAGCTCTTTCAGTGAGACATTAGTCCTGAACCCCTCAGGAGTGGACTTTTTGTCAGCAGAAATGCATGGATGCAAGCACAGGATTATGAGGTCTGAGCTTTTATGTTAAACTTTAAAGTTCATTGATTATTAATTTATAAATTGGAGGAAATACGCTGTAAACACAAAGCACTCTAATACTTGAGCTGTTTACAAAAGGATTAAAAAGGAGATAAGAAGTATTAACTTCAAAGTCAGTGGGGTTTTTAATCTCTGTTTTTTTCTGTCTCCCTGAAACGAGTGATTTTCTCAGTGAACTGATTTGGGGGTGGCACTGCCTCAGGTAACTTCATAACAATGAGGCCCTCCCAGCATAGCAGTTAGGCAAGCCTAACATTAAAGCAGACTTAAATCTCTTCCAACCAGACTGATTCAGCTTTAGATTAGAGCACTGTCCAACTGGCTTAAGCTAAACAAGCAAACTATTGTTAAGCTGATCCCCTTCCTAGGTGCATGTTTCACTAAATCAGAGCAGGTACTGATGATGACTATTGAGGCACCAAGAAATAGTTTACCAAGAATAAACCCACAGCGGAGAAGTTTAGATGAACAGCTACAAGTGGAAAAACAGTGGAAAAGACATTCTGTTTCCACCACCATCTTTCACGAAGAGGAAGATCTCTGAGAAGCAGCTTCCTGCCACTGGGCAGGGAAGGAGCTCTTTCAGGATTCTGTACATGTGCTTTCAAACACGTAATTGTTTTGGTTCACCACACTCAGGAGTTCCTTACTGTATCAAATAATCATGTTCTACGTCCATCCCTGGGGCCCAGCTAAGGATTTATAATGCACCCAAATCAACAGGTGCAGTTTGTGGGGCTCATTTTGGAATTACCACTGGCTCTTGGCATGGCTGAATTCCCTGAGTTGTGTCTTCTGGGGTATCTCCAGTGAAGTCTGAAGGAGCCAGATGACTTCCCAAGCCCTATAAAGGCTGTTTTTATGGAGACTTGGAGTGTATTTAAGTGTCGCCCCCCCCCCTTCCCCAGCCTGTTAAAAGAAATAATTTAGTACAGGTTTCCATTCTTATCTTAATACTCACATTTGTTTTGCAGATCACCTTTAAAAAGGCTGTAAATGTACTACAGGGCTCAATTCCCGGTATGCACCTAAACCTTGCAGCAGGTTTCGAGCCATGGGCTGTTACATACAGGGCTGTGTGGTAACTCTGCAGGGCAGACGCTCACTTTACAAGTCCCTGAAGCCTAAGGAGGAGAAGTTGTTCCTCACCAAAGATCTGGTACTGAAACGCAGCCTGAGGCAAATCCTTCTTGGTCTAAATGAGTGTCAGTCCCTTGTTTTAAAGCCAAACAGACAAAGCTCCGAGCATCGCTTTAATCCAGTTGGATTGGGTCAGATTTCCACTACCCAGTCCTGTAATAGCCGTGTAATGGTATTCAGATGATTCCTGTGTTTACCCAGACTAACACTGTGTGCTTTACATGTGCCAGCTGAATATTAATTGTACGTTTCTTACCTCTAAACCCATTTCCATTGCCACTAGAGCAGGCAGGAGAAGGAGACCCTTGGGGTCTGATGACAGGAGCAAAGGCACTCTTCTGTTTGACAGCAGGGAAGACGGAAGAGGAGAATGGAAGGATGGAAGAAGTGCTGGAGGAGCCAACTGTTGGACTTGAAGACATTACTGCAAAAGAAAAGGGTGAATCCTTATTAGAAACACAGGCACAGGAGTTTGGTAAAACTGCTTAAGATGTCTCCCTTCTTTTTAGTCATTCTACAAGAAGCTCTCAATCTCACTCTGAGCTAGTGTAGGTAAATAAATAATAGCTCAGTAAATAGCTGCTTAACTGTTCATTATTTTATATGTCTGTGTATGTATATTTGGATACAAACATAAAATACGCATTCTTGCAGAGAAAAAACAAAGCATGAAAGGAACAGTGACTTGCTAATGGTAAAACTAGTAACTACAAATGGAACAATACTAAATTCCAGAACTGAATCCCATCGTTGTTGTATTTCTGGTTATGATGGTAACAGTTTCACAGGAAATTTAATCCCAAATTCAGCTCTCATTGATAATGCAGTTCCTACACATACATATTATTTTAGGGTGGGTTTTACATAGGACTCAGAGTAGCGTGTGCTAAAAGTGATGCTGAGTCTGAAGTTGCAAACTGTGCCTTTTTTCTCACTGTGGCCCTTGCCACTTTGGAATCTGTATAAGGATAAAAAATGAAGGAAACACAAGTAGGATCCCGTATTCCTCTACTGAAAAACGGGAGCACTTTCCAGTTCATACTAAAAAATACCAGAACCCAAATCAGAGCCTTTCACAAAGGTTTCACTAAATCTTGAGTACTTCTCTTGAAAGACATCGCTTGCTGCATTGCCTGATGTGGTAAATGAAGTTAAGCAGGAGCAGGAATCACATGTTAGAGGAGCAAAGCACGTACAGCCATAGGGGGATCCTGTGGGAGAGCCGTTGATGAAGCCGGGTGAGCCGGGGACACCCAGGTTGGACATGGGGACGTTGCTGTAGCCGTTCATGCTGTTGCTGGAAGTGCTGTAATTGGACTGTTGAGGTGTGGAGCTGGAGGAGTAGCCTCGGGGTGAGATGCTGCTTGTATTGCGAATGTAACCTGGAAGAGAACACATCGCAGAATTTCTCCTGTATATTCCCTGCTAAAGTAAATGACTTAATTAAATCCAGATTCATTAAAACATTTCAGGAAATACCACTAAATTCAGGGGGCTTTCTGCATGTTTCCAAGTTAAGCAATATTAAGTGCTAAGGTGGGAAACGAACTTTCTGAAGTGAACTGAGGTGTATTTTTCTAATCACTGTTGACTGTTCTAAGGCCTGGACTGCAGCGTGTGTGCTCCTCACTTCCTGAGGTGGAATCCGTCAGGGATGGGGGATTTTCTGTTGTTTTAATGGGAAGATCATACTTCTCAAATCATTAATCAATCACAAATAAAGCGAGTACATTAGTAAGGGGAAATTACAACCCAGATCTAGTTTGCAGCTTGACTCTATATTTTATACATATATCTACTATATACAGTATCTATAGATACTCAGGGGAAGGAATAAACTGGATAAATAAAACTATTTTTTGTCTGTAAACAAAAATCACAGCTATCTGAGAATCAAAATGTAGCCTCTGAACAACACCACAGCCACCAGCATTAAAGTACAAGGTTATTATTACAGCTGCAAATGGCCGTTTTTCATGGAAAGGCTTTCATTACAAAGATGGAATCCAACACCTACTTGAAATGTGGTTACCATTTAGATACCAAGCCAGGTGCTTTCTGCCCCTTTATATTATGAAGTTCTACTTCAGGGCTGGTAAGACCTTATTAAGGGAAGCAGCAGAATTATCTACATGATAACTTTTAACACAACATGTGTAGAATTAACTTCCTCTGTCATGGTTTGACTGATGCGGAGCGTTAAACACTGCCCTGCTCCTGCAGTCAGCCACAGCCCGGCTGTAACTGGAATCAAGTGCTACACGTCCAAACATTCAGGAGTCAGAGAATACCCAAGTTTGTGTTGCTCCCGAGATGTGGTACTGCTGATTTAATTAATTAGGGCATGTTTTCCTACCTGTCAATGATATTTTTCATACAACACCTACAAGTTAATGTTACGGTAACACAACCAAAGCAGCCTTAAAAAGAAAAAAAGGGAATTTCCCACCTATTCAACCGTGACACTATCCCTGTCTTCTCTGAAAACCGCGATACAACAACAAAAGAGCTGTTGTGGGGAGCACGGGGGGAGGACTGGAGTGAAGCTGGTATCAGAAACTACTCAAAACTTATTTCACACATAGCTAATGTGGTGCCTGAGAGCTGTGACAGACAAAGCCCCATCCAGAATGGCAGCACACCTCCATTCCTGATGCAGACAGTTCAAAGCCACCTTTGTGTCCATCAGCTGAGCAGGTACAGAAGTTGAGGAACAACCGTGGTTCAGTTTTTACTGTATAAATTAACACTGCACCACGCGCAGTGCTTACCTTGGTTGTTCCCTTGTGTTGACTCTGAAATGCTGACTCCTAACTGGCTGCCGTAGGAGTTAATTCCCATCATACTGCTGTGAGCAGGAGAGCTGGACAGTGCGGGGATCTGGGCAGGATTCCGTGGCACGCTGTAGAGAGCCTCTGCAATGTCTGCAGCTCGTTTCAGGATGATGTCCTGTGGGACGAGGGCACGAGTTCAGAAACATGCATGGAGAAAAGCTCTAGTGTTTATTACCAAACCTGACCACGGACCACTCCCCTGCCGAGGACTCATTCTGACCTGGTTGTTGTGTGGTGTTCCATACAGTGCTTCAACTAGGTCAGCAGCTCGCTTCAACAGCATTTCCTGGAGGATGAGAAGATGCAGAACACCAATGTTTGGACAGAAAAGGATTTCAGTGCAAACAGAACCTTGGAATTGTGTTTTCTGAAGTGACTGCTGTTTGTGTGTGTTCATCCTGAATGCTGGGCCCTTCAAGAGCCATTATTTGCCACTTATCTGACAAACTGAACCCTTTGCAGTATCTCAAACCTGACACCAACACCGTGGTGCATGAGATGCGCCAGCTCCGTGCTCCCACTCATTGGGAGCTCTCCGTAGTCCTGAACCTGCCCTCGGCTCCAGAAAGTGACAGACCTTCCCAACATACCCAAGTGAAATAGGAACTGTTCCCTTCTCAATTTCAATGGGTATTCTTTGGCACAGACACACAAAAAACCTGATTAATCCCCACATCCATTTCTGGTTGCTAAATAACAATAACCAAACAAACCACTTTAGCTAGAATTATGTTACCTCTGGTTATAGGGAAAAAAATGACACAGTACAATATCTGAATACAACAGTCTTTCATCATGCAATTGCATCATGCATTGGTACTTTTGGTACTGCGCTAAAATAAAGGAATACAGTCATTGGTGCCATATACTGTGTCGGGTGCTGCTCAACACCGTGCTACGGATAACTGCAAAGGACAATGGACATGACCTGGGAAGACATCTGCATTGGATGCTCATTTTATCTGCAGTGTTTGAGCTCTAACAGATAAAAGCTACTGGCAGCTGTGAGTTCCACACAATCACATTCTTGTTTGGACCCGGTGAACATAACTTACGTTCAGATGTAACAGTCATTCAAGACACAATTTTGCCTCTTTTATAAGAGTTAAAGAACATATTTAGTGGGCTCAATGAAAAGCTCTTCTACCTTTGCTAGTCTTTCAGGGTCTCCAGGATGTCTCGGGATGACCTTCTGCAGTCTTTGGAAACCATAATCTATGGTAGGTTCATTTAAAGCTGAAAAGAAAACAGAAAAACCCCACCACATTATATGAGTGTGTGCATATCTATATCATCTCTATCTGTACCTATCTCTGTATCTTTGTCTAAGCTGCAGTACCTAAGACAGACAAGTCTCACAGCTGCTCTCCAGAAAACCTCTCCTTGCCTGGGTCCCTGGGAGGTGTCACTGTCTCCTGCTCAGGTGAGCCCTGAGCACTGTGTGGAAGACAGGCTGAACAATAAACTACTCACTCAGTCATCTCTTTTCAAAGACAAGCCTTACACTCGTGACTTTGGCTTGCTCAGTAAGAGAGCACAGAAATCACGACTCCTGCACTTAAAATATCCGTTTCTGATGCTGATTTCTCATCTATCAAAGGCTGAGTGAATAATCCGAAGGGTACAGCAGGGAGGCACTGCCACAGAAATACCCCTGTAAGGATGAATGCGTTTACTTTGGGCGAAACTCACTGTGTCAAGCAAGTTATGGCACAAATACAAATTACAACAGGCCAGAAATTAAAAGTACCACACTTGCTCATCTAATAAACACGCCCCCCAATATTTTGCCATCACAAACTAGGGCACAGCTATTCATCAGATACATTAACATCATCAGTGGTGTGTGGCTATGATGCACACAGAGCCACTTTACTGTGGTGATGTTAATCTCCAGTGGATAAACTGAGATATTTTGACCCAGATCCTCAGTCAGTAATAGCTGCTAGAGCCCTGCTGCCATGGCTGATGATTTCATAAGACTTCAGACACTTCAAATACTCTCCTATGAAATCATGGCAAGAAGAATCTCATTTCTGACAAGTCCAAATTAAACTCCACGTTAATACAGAAACCAAAAGTCAAGTGCTCTGCATGCTCAAAAGCTTTGACTGCCTCTAATCCATTAGGATTACAAGTGTTTACTAACACAGTTACAGGTATGGTGTTAGGATTTCCTTATACTTCAGGATGCATTAGAAGTCAAACAACACATTCCTGCTGAGACTCCAACACCATGGCACATTCACTAAGTACCATCTGTAAGTCCGTCAGCACCATCCTCGCTCAGCCGCTTCCACCCTCCTGCATCATTTGCCCTTCCTTGGAAAAACAAGGATGATGCTTTACATAAGCAGTGACATCAGCACAGGAGACCCCAAGTGCAGGAGATGCCAATGACAGCTCCCGAAACATCCCCAGCACCTCGCAGGAAGACCGCCTGGGACATCAGGAGGATGGAGCATCCAGGGAGACAGCCAATGAAGGGGTCCAGGTTCTCTGTCTGCCTGTCTCTGGTATAACAACACGGAGGTAAAAGGTCACGTTCCCCACTGAGAGGCATTGTATATTTACTTTCTATTAAATAATTGTGGCATGGCATGAAGTTTAAATATCGCAGGAGATAATCGAGGGGGAATTGAGCAGAGAAAATCCAGACCTGAGAATTTAGTCTTGGCTATACTTAGAAAGTCTTTGCTCTCCACTGGGAGCCATTCTGGTTTGCTTAAGGAGTTTAATAATACACATTTCAACTGCCACAGAATCTACATCCCATTTCAGAAGGGCCTTTTTTTGTGGGGGGAGGTTTTTTTGCCAATAATCCTGACAATTAGAGGCCAATTCTCTCAAGAGCCTACATGCCATCTTGTGCCATCTCTCCTCTTGCTTACAAGTCTAAAAGTAAAGTTACAGATCTTAAGCTAAACAAAAGCAGTGTAAAATCTACAGGAATTCAAACACAGATACACACAGTTTGCTAAAAATAGCTAATGGGAATATACAGAATGCTAATTCAGGAAGAAGAAATTGGCTATTCAACATTTTTCCAATGGGTTGATGTGGATATTTTCATTCTGATGAAGAGTCACAAATCACTTCTCAACAATGATGAATTCCTCTAAGGAGGATTCGACCATTTTGAACCAATGTCTTTTAGCACAGAAGGTTCTCTGTGCAGCTTGCAACAAAACTGCCTACTCATTATTGAAACAAAACTATCTCAATCATGAGATTCTCTTAGAAAACAGCATCCAACATCTGTGGAAGTAAACAGCACCTTTTCAACTGAAGGGTGAGATAAGAGATCCAGCGGCAGGTTCAAGCAGCTTCCCCCAACACCACTTCCACTGAGAAAAGAGCTGCTGATCAGTGGTGATTTATCTATGTGTTACACAGAAATAGGCCAACATTATATCCAAATGCTTTTGGGTTCATGGATTCAGAGACCATAAAAGGGTTGGACACAGCAGCACGCTGCTCATTATTTCCTAGAGATCAGAAAGCAGACTCAGGTACAGGAAAATCCCTTCAGCAGCTCTCAGATCCGGTGTGTTGGGGTCTCCTGAATGTCCCAGAGCACAGTTTAAAACATTGAGCATGAAATCGTGTGCAAAAGAAGAGCAACCACCTGGTGAATAAACTCAATTGCCAGAATCTAAACCTCGCTCTAGCGGAACTGCTTTACCAACAGAACTGTTGCAGTCAGCAGAAGGGAGAGGTCTGAATGCACCACAGTCTGCCAGGTTTTATCTGGCTCAGAGTGGCACAGTGCTTCCTCTTTGGTACTGCTCCTTACCCTCCAGACCCCATGCTTTCACTCTAAATACAAGTCTCCAGCTATTCCAACTCACTGGAATAGGAGAAGAAACAATTTCTCAGACTTGAGCAACCGATGCCATGACATCTGCCTGCTTTTGCAAAACCTGAAATAGCAGCTCAGCCCCATTCATCTCAATGGGGACTAACTCAGACACCCAATGATAACAGCGCTGACATTTAAAGTATTAATTATTTCACCACACATCAAAGCACATCAGGCTGTGGAAGGAAGATGATGTTATGAAGATCTGCACAATTCATCATGAGTGACAGTTCATTCTCAGTGCCAGTGTGCACCCTGGGAGAGGAGCACTCTCCCTCTTTGCCAGTCAAAAAGGGCCCCTAGCAAAGTTCTGCAGCTCCCCTCTGCTTTACTCCAGGGAGCAGCACATCCTCTGTTTGCAAAGTCTGAATGAGAAGAAACAAAGCAGGCAGAGCTCTAGAAGCATCCTGACCCAGACACTGAGCCAGGGGGAGCAGTTTGTGCAGTGTGATGTCTGACAACCTTAAAGATGTGAGAGAAAGGCATCAGTGGCCTTAAAGCCTGAATTCCACCTTTCCCCGGTGAGCACCTTCACTGAAGCCAGTAGTAAAGAGATGCTTGATATTCACCTGACACAGTAAAACCTTTCCATGCTGCCAGCTCCAGAAGCTCACTTCCTACAGTCACACCTTGTGCTTGGGAGGTACCTACACACAGGTCCCTCTACTCCAAGGGGCACATTGTGGTCTAGGGTGGGAAGGACGCTGCTAGAAGCATCTTGTCCCATCCTGTGTTCTGTTTGCTGCATTGGTAACAGCTTTCCAAACACCCCAGTCCCCTCAATGCAGCATTGCCTCCTATTGTGTGTGTCTCTCCTAGGCTAAAGCAGTGGCAGAGCAAACGCTTTCTGTCACATGAGTTGTGTTCTGCCCACATGAACTCGCTCTTCCAATTTGTAGAGCTCCCCGCACCCTTGTAAGTGTTGTTCCCCACAAGCAGGTAACAAGACCTTCTCAGATCTACTTACAAGCTTTAGCAAGCCAGTACCCTCCTACCCGTGGTGCATGGCACAGAGACTGATACAGTACAACCGGGAGTCCAACATATCCTACAGATTATTTTATATTGCACTGCTCTGACAAGGTAACCCCTGGAGGATTTCTGCTCAGCAAGGAAAATTATGTTCAAAATCTCCCTGATATACACATCTCCAGGTTAGCATCTCTGTGACAGAGTAAACGCCGAGCTGCGATCAAACTTAAGATATGAAAGCCTACGAGACATATCCTCAGCTGGCGTAAGCTGATGTAAGCGTTATTAAGTCAGGGGAGCTATAATGGAACTACTTACAGCAGCAGAGCACTGAGTTTGTGTTGTATTAAAGCAGAATATGAGGCTACTGCTGGATTAGCAGCAGAGAGAAAATGCCTTCCTATCTTAGGAACAGCTGATGAGAGGAAAGCAATTCAGAACATGGGGGTGTTTGTGTAACCTCTGTGCTCATCTGATTAAGGTGCACACAGGGATTACATATTTAGTTGGGGTGACTTCAAAACAGACCTTTTATCTCTTGCTTTAAGTGTATACTGAACAACTAAAACATGTAAGTTGGTTCAGTAACTGCCATTAACACCTAATAAGGCACTTCTCTGGCTTTCTGCTGTGCTCTCAAGTACACCCTTAGATGTCCATAGTATCCCGTTGGCTTCGCTCACTCTTATAAAAGTTTTCCATCTGGGAACCTTATGGAAAAGCCCACACATCACATTTGGGTGATGAGAGGAATTTGATGGCTGAACTATAGCATTTAGGAGTGGGAATGCTGACAGCCCCTTGCTAGCACAGCACATCATGGAAGGAACACATTAGAAATACACATCACAGGACACATATGAGCTCCCAGAACAGCTCCACTGTGACACACCTTGAATTTATATCTCATTTCTATATTCATCTTTTCAACAGTTTAGCATTTTCTTCTTCCAACAACCTGTCTTATCTCACCATTTGCCACCTTCACAAATGAGCACCTTTGATGTCCGATAAACCTGACAGAAATTGGTTCAGAGGTCCAAAACCCATTGTGAAAGCTCTGAGGAAGACCCCCACGCAGAAGGGCCCTGACTGCCTGAGCATGGCTCACCTGGGTTCAAACCAGTGCATTGCTCTCAGCAGGTTTCTGATCGTGCAGCCACAGCCAGGAAAATGGAAGCCACCATGTCATTTCCATAGCTCAGGAACAGTTTCTACTCCTGTGAGCAGGAACAGCCTGGGGTTGTTGGTGATGGGTGAGGCTGTACCCAAGAGCTGTGTTTACCACTTTGCCTGCCATGGCAGGGGAACTGCAGGCTCCTCAGCAGACAGACTGAGACGTTGCCTGTTCCACCCTCACACGGCATCTTCTATGAAATACGGCTTTGGAATATGTGGCAGGAAGCACCCACTCGCTCCTCAGAGAATGCCAGTGGATCCATATCCCCATGCCAGTACCAGCAGTAAAGCAGTATATTTAACTCTGTTCCCTTCTGATGGCACCTATGTGCATCTTTCATGCCCTTTCTGGAGGAAGCACTCTAATTAACTCAGTGTTAAAGCACTGCACTGCACCCATAACTTTACTCTCCCCTACATGGTACAAGTCAGAGTCTTGCACTTACAACAGCTTTACATTAGCAAGATGACTTCTTCACATTCCTATTACACATCTCTCTATCACTCCAGTCCTAACCCCTTTCAGCACAGGTACCAAGAGCACAAAGTAATGTTTGTGCTGAAGACACTGTGTGAGCAAGGCCTGCAGAAGCAGAAAATGGCACAGAAGAACTTTACATTTCAATCTGTAGTCATAGCTAGAGAATGTCTACTAATAAAGGGGACAGAAAGCAGCACAAGGCAGTAACAGGATCCTCACCAATCATTGGCTCTTTCTCAAGTCCTGAAGTGTCAGATTTTCATTCATGTTTTTCCACTTTTGGAAAAAGTCCAATTCATCCCTCAGGTGGTAAAGTTTTCACCTTCATGTTTTTAACAAAATCTTGGATCTTCATTCTTATTTTTGGGTTAAATTATTACTTAAATTTTGACAATTCTAATACACAAAAACTACAGAAAAAGGATTTTTTTGGCTTAAAAAAACCCCAAACCCAATCCTTCCATTTTGAGAAATCTGACCACGATTTGGTGGGAGTAAGTCATTCAACTTAAATATAAATCCACCTTTTAGAGCTCAGCACAGCATTATTCTCCAGCCACGTTTAACAGGCTCCAGAAACCACAGTGTATACACTGTATGCCGTGACTGGTACTACTGGTATGGACAGCTCAATGAGATGGTCATCTAGGTGCATCTGATTTCTTCTTTGCAGATCTACAGGTAATGTTCCTCTGCCAGCAGAGGTGAATACAGGGCACTAAAGATGTTGATCACCCATTTCAGATTAAAACCACCCCCAACAGATCTATTTTCCACTCAGCTTATTGGCTTCACTCAATACAAGAGGCTTTCCTTGCCCTTTGGGATCATCTTGAAAATTAAAGGTTACCCCCAGAGAGAGGGGTTATAAATAAAACATCATCCAGTATGTAGAACAATGTTCCCATGTTCCTGTACACTCAATATACTATAGGCAAACCCATATCATAACAGCATGGCTCTAATCTGGAAAAGATATTAACAGGTGTAGTAACAGTGCCTCAGCAGCTCTGCACAACAATGAAGCCATCTCCTTACATGTCCAAATGTCACAACCAGCAGAGTGGCCTTCAACCAGCAAGAGGCCAAATAACTAAAGTGAGCAAGCAGAGAGCTGTCAATACCGATTACCAAAGGAAAGAGCACCCAGCTCCTCCAGTGTAAATCACAACCACCTACCTGTGTAAATAAACCTGCCCGGTGCACCCTTGCAGAACTGTTTGGATTTGTACGATAATGTCACTTCAACCACTCCGGGAATGTGACGTGGAGGTGTCTGAACTCGGATGGCGTGAGGCGTGATCAGCTGGGAAGTAACAAAAGGAGAGGCACGATTAAAACACGTCGGTGTTAGTCCCCTGCTTTCACTTTTCACCTCCAACCATGCTTTATGGGTAAATGCATTGCTTGTTGCTGTAATGGAGACATCACGGATCAGGCAAGAGTGTTACATCAGGTCTAGTTTCTCACCTTCAACAGAGGAAGACTCATTTTAGGATAATGTCACCACGAAGATTGCACTGCTTATGCTGACTGGTTAACTGCTGGCTTATTTCTGGACCCAGAGAGAATTCTTCCTACTCCTCAAACTCTAACCCTTTCTTTTTCACTTTTGTTACCCTTACTGTGTCCAGACTCCTAGAACTGTTCAGTTCCATTCTGGATATGCCAGAGCAGCTGGCCTCAACAGCATCACACAGCAAGTAGCTAACAGAGGAAATATGTCCCAAAAATTTCCTTCACACAGGCTTATACATCCTACCTTACACACCATAATTTTTATACCATTATTAGAACAGGAATTAATTCCTACTAACACTGTTTAGCAATAGGGAGGCACCTCTACCTACCTCACTCCATACAAGCATGGTCCCAAACACAACTTGCAGCCCATCAAAGAAGTTGTCTCCGATGATGATGACCATTGCTCCACCAGTAGTCCAGCCTTCACTGGGGCTGATTGCTTTGATGCACGGTGTGGCTGAACAGAACAAAAAGGACATCAGAGCATCAGGTTATGGGATCTGAGACTGCTTGCAACAGTGGGTGTAAACCCTTGCAGGAAGGCCTAGGACAAGTCCCTGCCGGCCACTCACCATAAAGGCTGCTTTACCATTCCATGAAGCCCAACAAATCAATACACAAACAAATACATAAATAACTGAAACCACGTTTTCTGCCTTAGTGGTGTTAACGACTTGCCTATTCATTACTGGCACTTAATCTCATGTCATTATAGCCTAATAGGCCAACTGTAGTGGGTGGAAAAGTGGAACACTAAAATGAGTGTGCAGAGGCTGTTTGAAAAACACCCCATTCATTAGCATATGATCACACAAAAAGCCAGTGGAAGGAGAGAGAGATCAGCTTTATGAAGTTTATCAATGAGTAAAAAAAAGATATGGGAATATCAAATGTTTCCTCCAATTCCTATCAGGAGACAGTTTCTTGATTTTATAGAGTAGATTCTTTTTCCCCTTCTCTCTTCCATATGTTCAAGGCCTCTGGACTATACATCCCATCAGGAACCCAATATGGTTTCCAGGCCATAACCAAAGTCAATCCATCACTCCATTCCCAATGTTGACAGGGTCAGAGGTGGAGGGGAACTTTGGCAGTGCTCCAAAAACATGAGACTCCTTTGAACAGCCAGTCAATCACATCCAATCAGTCAAGGAAAAACTGGATGGCTTCCTAGGCTAGGAATCCTGGGATTTTCCTTCTACCATTTCACTGCCCGCTGGGGGAGAATTAACACCACTCTGAATTCTTTACTGATTCAATCATTTTCTTCCAGTTCACTAATTCTTCTTTTAGGTTGATACAGGGCACAGTTAAGAAGTGGGGCAGCAAAACATTATAATGAAATAATATCCTTTCTTGTCTTTTCTACTAACATCACTTGCTCTTCTCACTTTCACTAGCTGCAGGGGAGGGAAAAGGAGACACAGATAGCAGATTCTAGCTAGTGTCTGTGTGAGCGAGGTGGAATGCATTGGGATTGAATGTAAAGGGAGGGGGAAAGGAGGGGCCAACCGGTTTGAAGCTGAACAGATACAAGTATTTGTAATTGCTTTAATATAGTCCAAAACCCATCCTGTAGCCGGCCGTGAGCCTTGCTTGGCCAAACAAACTAAAATCAATTAGTGTCAGTCTCCTTCTGTGCATTGTTATGCTTTGCACATAGTTTGTTTAAGGGAACTGGTGACACTTGTTCATACACATCTTGTGCTGCAATGGTTCTGTTTAACTGAGATGTCATGTTGCCTAATTTGCCTGAAATCAAATCTATCCCAGCTGAACGAGGAGCCTGAAATTCAGATAATATTCCGTGTTTTTGTGTTTTTCAGCTCTGCAGTGCACACTAATTAATAAACCAGGGGGAGGGGGAGACTCTGCGATGTAAAGAGGATCAGATTTGGCATGCAGTAGACACTGTTTTCCTGCCTCTTCCTTCTCCAACCCCCTTGAGGTTCTGTAGTTCCCCTTTAGCCTCCCAAAACCAAACAGAAGTTGAAGAATGGGTAACATGCTTTTGCATCTGTGGCCCGTTCTTCATGCAAACACCCTACCTTCCGAAGGGTCGAGTCTCCTTGCTCTCCGGCCATGCTTGGAGTTGTTGTGAACAAACATGTTGTCAGACACTGCCAGCACGTGCCCATCGACATTCACTGTCGTTGATAGCACAACCTACATGTTTAGGAAGAGAAGAGAAAGGAGGCAGGTAAACAGTGTGCTTCAAAATTCCACTTGTGAAATATGAATTATTCAGTTGGGTTAAAGCCCTGTTCTGTTTGTAAAATGGCACCATGTCCTGCAGGGTTTATTACCAATAAGAAGGGGAGAAAATGCTTCCAGTCTTCATTCTAGGCATTAATTCCATTTAATACAGCATCCTAAGGGCCGTATAAAGTCCTAACTGTATAATGAACCATCTACTGCAGATGGCCCTAAATTCAGTTCCCTATGATGCACTGTAGCATAGCTGATGGCAAAGAGGGCTGCATATACCAACCAGGGGAGCAGGCTGCAGAGCACCACAGCAATTTGCCCTCTGATACACACAGGCAGATTCTGAGCCATCTGCTGTACTACGCTCACATGCAAATGGATCTGCATCTGCTTTAAAAATACAGGTCTCCATTGACTGAACAAAATGGAAACTCCCACTCTGTGAAAACAGCACTTCGGATCGCACCTGGGGTCTGACATTCGTGTGCTTAGAGCCTCCTGGAAGTCATCTAAGCCCAAGGACTTCATATCAAGATGCAGTTTCTCAACCTGACCGCCCATGTTGCTGGGTTCCAGTCGTGTATCTGTTCTTAGAGGAAGGGTATGTTAACTAATCCCACTTAGTTTTCCTTCACAACAGAACATCCAAAGGTGTACGTCTTATAAATCTGGAAATAATACATGCCTTTAAACCATGAATTTAGGAATTAACTACTGAAAGAAGCAGCATCCCAGGGAAACTTTCAAGTTTCAACCATCAGTGCAAAGCAGCTGAACTCCATTCAGCTGCTACACAGCCACAGTAATTCACAGCTATTGAGGGTCCAACTCTGGGTGTGTTCATCAGTTTCCACAGATGTAGCTGTCATACCATAGGTAAGAGAATGTCAAGCTCTAATAGTTGATCAAACTACCTTCAGAATATAGCAGGAGAAGCCTTGCTCTCTATGGGGCTCTACTAGCGTAAAGAATCTTTGAGACAGATTTAATTCATTCCAAAAGGCTCTTGTCATACTGTACTCACACTTCTCAAGCATTCTTGTCACAAAATGTGTTGCTTTTGTGTGCCAACTGATTTCATCATTGCACATTTGGGTGGAGTGAGACTCGCATCCAAAGGGAACATTTCCCGCATGACATAGCTGAACCCACTCAGATGCACTTCATTATTTTCCCTTAAACAATGGAAATAAATTTCAGTCTCTCCCTGGCCAGCCCAGAGCACACTGTGGCAACAGGGGAATAGACCTGAATTATTCCAGCGTCTGAAATATTTACGACAAGTGTTTAAATTGCAACCAAATGTAAATAAAAGTATATCATGTATATACAGTTACACTGTATAATATACACATATCTCAGCTCGCATACACAAGCACGGTGAACACACACCCACATGCTCTCAGTATGAGATCTTTATAATAAATGCAGACTTCAAGTGTACACATTCTCTCTGAGTAACCATTTGGGTGTAAAAGTTGTGCACAACACATGAGCCACGTTCCGGTACGAGTTACAGAGATCCCTGCACCATGAGTAACAGCTCCTCTTAAAAGACAAGAGCTGAGCATCCTCCATCCCCTGAGCCAACAGGGATGGAAGAAGCAATTTCAGACCTCTCTCCATGAGCGGTTCCATTTTTATTCACCTCTTCCATGCACCACGGGGGAGTCAAAGCCATTTGGCAATGCACAGGCTGGGACCTGGGGTAAATAACTACAGCAATCTCATGGACAGGACAAAACACAAAGCTCAGATCTGGACCTGAACGTTCGCAGAAGTTTTGGACCTTGTGTGCAGTAATCTCTAAGGTCCTGCTCAAATCCAGCAGAGACCTTTGTGTCTGCTACAACGCTGCTAGCCGTCATTATCAATGCCATGGAGTAAGGACATCATCAGATTATGGACACAAGCGCTACTGAAGTTCTTCACTTTGCTCCAGTCATTCCCTCTTGCCCGATGAACACGACAATCCAATTGTTCTACATCTGAAGATTAAAAACCAACATTTTATGGATAAAAGGAAGAGGAATGTGCATTCCACTATGGTCTCTAACTCCCAGGCCCTTCCCTTTCACAAGCCAACTGCTTTCCCCCAGTGAGTATTTCCTGGGTCATGAAGGGTGACCCTTTCCATCTGGAATCAATCAGTCAACTCCTGACAACTTCCTGAAACACCTCACTCCATTTCCTGTTCTCTCCCCCTTCTCTCTTTCCCCCTGGTTTGCTTCACTCTTCAAAACTGCAGGCCACAGCAGCTTAATGTTAGAGGGTCAGACACAGTTAGACTCCAAAACACTACACAAGAACACCTTTGACCTTCAAAAATCTTTACATCTTAGCTAAACAAATCAAGGTCAACATTTCTTACCATTACCTTGTTAACCATTTCTATGCATTTTTGCCAATACCCTTCTGAACGTGTATTTACCGATAACACTTGTTCTCCTAACATCGTAAAACATTCCAGGCCTTTTGTTTCAAAGAACCTGTATTTAGTGCTGATGAAAGGTGAGGCGCAAACTTCCATGGAGAATGAAAGTCTCACATTTGTCCACAGCACTGACAAATTACTGGCAAATCTTTTTGGTGCTTTCTCTTATCCGTAACTGATGCCACTACTTCTTGGCTATGATAATTTGGCTTCTACTCCTGTTTACTTGATGGTCTTTTGCCTAAAATAAATACTTAATGCAAACTGGAATCCTCAGGGAATGATCTGAGGACATCAATATCTGGATTCCAGTAATTGTTGGTGAAGGCCAAATATGACACAGGCAGCATAAGGACTAAAGATTTTGTGCTGCCCAACAGCTGCATCAACCCATCACCTGCACTGGAGTTTCACAGGACACCCAATGAAGCAAGGAATCACCAGGCCAGTGTGTTATTCCTCCATCCGTCCAATGGAGGGTCCATCTCTAGGAAGAGTGAAGGCAGTCCAAGGCTTCTATGCAGTGCTTTCAGCAGTTGTTAAGGTTCTTTCTGCAAATCTGCAGGAGCCTTCTTGTTAGCTGGGAAGCCACAGACATAAAATGATTCCCCCACAGAACTGGAGGAGTGCCTGTGCTCTATCTCCACATTATCTTTGTTTCCCAGGTGGATTTCTGTAATGAAATTCCTGCTCAAAAATCCACAATGAGGGTTCACCCACAGTGACATTCACACTGTCTTTAGCACATTAAACTCAGGTTCTCTGAGCTGCACTGCCCCTCTCCCACTTCCCTGCACAGGACTGTATTTCTTTACAGACCTGTACCAGGGTACTGTGATTTTGCCTTCCCCGCCAATCCATTTCTATATTCTAAAGTATGTTTCTCTTCAAATCACATATATGCAAGTAAATACACATCACCACATGTACATAAAAGCTGTATCACTCATAGACACCTTTTTAGACATATGGTACAAACATTCCAGGCATAGAGGCATTTACCTACATGTAACGTATCTCATCACTGTGTAAATGATCTCTCTCAAAAAATTCCTGTTGCCATTCCAAGTGTGGAAAAAATTCTTTATGACATTGTACATCTGGAAACAATATTGCATTCCTGATGCACTTTCCCTTGTAACTCTCTAGTCACAGCACCCTCTTAATTCAGCTTTGCAAGAGAAGAACTACTAGGAGAATCTGAAGAACTATCATCATTATCAGTATTTTCCAGCTGCATGGAAGGAAAGATGTCAGGCCTCATCCTGCTGTCTTCACTTGGATAGGGCTTGCATTGATGTCAATAGGCATTTTGGTTGAGGGAGCAATACAGGAGTAGAGGCTGGAATATTATGTGTTTGCTTCATAGCCGGATTAGGAATAAGATAAACAATGTGAAAGATGCCAACAGCCTCTCTGCTCAAAACTTCCATTGAATTGTCTGGGATATCGTCCCTGAGACCCTGAGCCTGCTGCAGACTCAAGGCTAAGACAAAAACCTATGCACACAGCCTTCAGGCAGGCAGGATGTGGTTCTGGGCAACCTGATCTTGCTGAAGATACCCCTACTCATTGCAGGGCTAGATACCTTTGAAGGTCCCTTCCAACCCAAACCAATCTATAAGTCTATCACTCATCTCAGGAACAGAGCCTCCAAAGACTTTAGGGGCACAGGGATAGGACAGCAACCTCATCTGTGGTTTGTTTTTTAACAATACACAGCTCTGGCAACTCCGTACCACGATGGATATTTGGTCTCCAGATCTAAGCACATTAAGCTCCATGACTGCTTTTTCTTCTGCACTTACAGTCGGCCCTTCCCTTACTCATACAGAACCTAAAATAAGATTACTCTTTTTTGTGTCAGTCACTATCTGATGAAGAAATGTGCCACCCATTAATAACTTTAGACTGCTGATATTCATTGCACTCATTTTACAGTCTATATCTGGGAAGTTAGTCTCCCACAGCACTAGCCCATGCAGTATTCACCTCTTTAACAACAGTTCCACAATGTCTACTCATATTCAAGAGACCGTGGGGGTCTCTGGCACACTCTTGCACTGTCGGCATGAAAAGGATTTTGATCTCGACCCGCTACGTTTCACTCTTGCTCTCCCTTTTTGCTTTTCCAGCCTGCGCTGCTGCCTCACAGTATCACCCACCACTCTTACCCAGTTCTCTTTCCTGCATGACACATATCCTTCAGTGCCTGTATTAGAAGCCAGCTGGGTGAATTCTCAAACACAGCCAGCTTTGCTCACGTGCCTGGTGATGAACTGCTCCAAGCACTCTGAGGTCAGGCAGGAAATCTCCCCAGGGACACACCTTGTTATTTTTCCTTTCTCTTTCTCCCCTAGAGCATCTAGAGGGGGATACCTGCCAGGAAACATTCCATGTCATGATTTCTGCTGAAAACAGAGGGCAATTGCTGACCTTTCTCTTTTTGTTTCTAAAAAGCATGTTGGTTCAAAGCTGACCATTGTTAGCACTGACGTTCTCTTACCTTGTACCATTCTCTCTGTAGGATCTGTTTAATCAGTATGTTACTGGATGAAGCAGAATTCCCAATCAACAGGAGTCTTAATGTGTTAGCACCAGGTCTCAGCTGAAGCATTTCAGCTGAAGTGCCTCATCTTAATTCCGGAGAATTATTGTCCCCCATTACACACCGGTCGTTACCATTAAGCATCACTGGGCTTCAATCAAGTTCTCCAGGAGAAGTCTTCATTAAACAGAGGGCATCAGATTTGTTTTATTCTGTTCCAGAGAGAATCACTCACTGAGACTACAGCAGTGACAGCAATGACAGTACCTGTGTAAAGTCAGCTTGGCAGCTTAGCTGAACTCAGTCAGCAGTATAGCTTGAGTGATTTTAAACTGCTTTTTGTTTCAGTTTTCCACTTATAATCCTTGGTTAGAAGTATCTGAATTGATAAATAATCGGTATTTGTTTCAGTTAAATTCACAAGGGTATTTTCCTCCATCTGCATACGTTAACTGGGCAGGCAGCGAGTAACCATTAAAACATCCATTAGCTCTAGAAAGATCCTCTCTCCCTGCTTTAGCCACTGTAGTTATGAGTGATTCACAGTTACTTGTGGGGGAAAAACCCACTAAAATAATGATCACATCCTCTAACTTTGGAGGTTCAGCATTCTTTCAACAATGGAAAACCTCTGTATTTGATTTGAAAAAATGAAACTTAAAGAGATTTCCATTGCATCTTTGAAGCTCTACTCAATATCAAAGCAAATTTCAACTGGTGAATGTGATCACAAAGCAGCTGCTGTTGCTCTCCAAACTGAAGAATTATACTAAAACAACACCTCTTTAGGCATCTGGAGCTGTATTAAATTTACAATGCGGTGTTAATGTAACCTTTCCATCCCTTCTTCTCCTCACCCTCCTTGTTTCAAATGAATGTGATATAAGTGAAATTTAACATTTAATTTCATTTAATGCATCACGGTTCTGCTATAAAATATCTAAACCTTATAACCCACCTAGAAGCAAGGCTGAGGCCAGGGTCAGAGACGGGAGCCCAGTGCCCTGGAATGCTGGTGACCAGCCAAGGCAAGCCCAAACTGTGCCACTTCACATCCACCTCTAATCACTGACACTTTTCCAGACATGAGTAACCATTCTTCCGCTCTGGAAGAACTCAATAAGATGCACTGTACAGCACTAATTCCATGTCTCTTATTTATATTTGTGTCTCAACAACAAAGCCTGAGTTTTGGGCTTTCATTCAATCTCTGAAGAGCAAAAGTGGCTTTTGATAGGACCCTTTTTAGCTGCAGATTTCAGTAGCAATTTAAATGAGAACTCTGAGATAAAGGATTCTCTCTTTTGGCTTTTAACCATAAAAGGGTATCTGAATGTCTCGTGGAGATCTGACAAGTTGAAAATGAATATATTTCTGCATAAGGAAAGTCAAATGTGTGCAAGTGTTTCAAAAAGGAGGGCCCTAATAACAGCAGCTGTGCAAATAATTTATGGGGAAAGAAACAACAAAGTTTTTAGATGTAGTTCAAGAATAAAACATAGCGAGTTAAATCATAAAATGAATAAAGTACCCTACAGCACTGAGCCTTTTGACCCTGCTTCTACTGTGCTCACACATGTTCCTGTGCTGGGAGGACGAACAACTGACCATCCTTTAAATCCCAATAATCAGTTCTACACATTAATTACTTTGTCTGACGTAAACCTTAACAGCTAAAATGAAACCAAACACGTTCACAATGCGCAAGCACACTGCTGATGCTCGAAGTAGTCCAGGTTCTTCTCCCCTCTTTAAGGGGACCATACTCAGCGAGCAGCGGGCAAAAAAGCTTTTGACCCCGAAAAACCAAACCCACAAACTACCCTAAAAACCCAACAAGAAAAAGAAGATCCAGAGGACAGAGACAGTGGAGCATTCAAGAACACTCATAACTTCCACTGCATCCTGGGAAGTCATGCTGCTGTCCTTACACACAAGGAGGCACGCAGAAAACAAGGTGTCTTTGCTGGTTGTCCTTCCGGCTCATCACGGCTAATTGCCCTTGGAACACTGACCTTTCTTACTCCCAATGTGTAGGATTTTAGCAGCTGAAGCCTGTTTTGTAACTTTCTGTATCCATCCTGACCTCTGTAGGCCAGACCAAAGCTCATCGACCGACATGTCCTGTTTGGAACGAGCCTGAAGGATGATCCCTTCGCTCACAACCTCGAGTGCTTTGTAATTTGTCTCAAAGGGTTCATTTCATTTTTGCAATGCTGAGAAAAAAGTCGTGTTGACATTCTGGGTTTGAAAAAAAGCAAGCTGAACCTAATGGGTCTGCCCGACCTCGATTCATTTGGAGGTTTGAACTTAAGGCTCACAATGAAGCTCAAATGGGACGAACTTGCATGGACTGAAAGTGCAGGAAGAGTTTAAGCAAGCCCTGCAAAACACAACCAGAGTTTCACTTGGCTCTGTTCTTCTGGCTTGGCAAGTTGCAAGGCAGAAAACCCAGATGAGGAGTCTGTCCCAGCTCATGTTCTACTCCAGCACACCGTGGCTTTTGGTACAGAGTTCAGAAGCAAAGCCATACTGTCCCACATAGAGCCAGGTGGGCTGGCTGCAGGCATTCTATCAGAGGTCATGGGGGTGCTGCAGGACCCACTTTAGTTTCCCTGCTCAGTGTTTCACTGGAAATGTGAAGGTACTGAGGCTCTGTAATGTCACCATTCAGGGTGGGGAGAGAAAGAGGTGAAACAAAGAATAAGGCTGATATTAGAGATAGCTTTCAGCCAAAAATCTTGGTTCCAAAATCCTCCTGCAGTTCAGCACTGACTGAAATCTCACGTTTTAGCTCACTCACTGAAACCAGATCTGAACTGCTGCAGTGTTCAGGTGTGTTTGCATCCAGAAGTCCTGTTCTGGCTCTTACGAGGAGTATTCTTTGTAGTGAGTGGTGCCTGGGATCCCCAGGTGCTCATCAGGCCACCTTTGTGCAAGACCCTTTACCAACTCCTAACAAAACAAAGCAGGAGGCTCTGTATTTATGTTTCATCACATTCCACATTCTTTGAGCTGCTCTCCGAGCTAACAAGATCTGTTTACATGCTATAAATCCAGTTTTCCTTTGCTCTCAGGTTTTCGGGCATTCTTGGCAGATGATAATCAATTGCTGGGGTTTTCTTTACGGAAATTGCCACTTAAAAAACCAATAAAATCAGTGCGAATTCCTAACAACGAGCACCTCTTTTTTCTCATGTCTTATCTCGAAAACTGAAGAAGTCACTGCGGTTTCAGGTGTCTTTCTTCCTATTTATTTCTGCTTAAACAAAACAGTAACTTTTCTATTCTTTGCCTGTATTTCTTTACCATTTTTGGAGTTTTCGGAAGCTTCCATTCGCAGTCGCTCCTAAATCCTGAACTCGTTACTTGGGGTTTTTATTAATACCTCCTGTGAACTTTTCATTGCCAGTAAAAGTAAAAGCAACTGAAACTACTTGTCCATGAAAACATGTGTTGGTGGAAAGTTTTAAACAACTCCTGTGGAGTTTTAACTTCATTTATAGATGAGGAAACTGATGCAAGTGCCCAAGCAATGAAACGCGAATCGCCACACCTAAGGATGGCAGCTTCCCACTGCAAGACTTGTGGCTCACCAGGAAAACCACAAAGCTAAAATCCTCTTCATACAAGGGATGTGGCACAAAGAGGGTACAACAATGAGGAGAAGAAGCAGTAAGGGCATTTACAAGGACAGTCCTGATATCATCACTACATTAGAGAGGGTCTGGCTGGCCAAGCATCCCTGCACTCCCTCAAAGATTCTTCTGAATCCTTTACCAAGGTGAGCATCCCCATATGGAGAGGTGGAAATAAACTCTGGATCAGTGGCGCAGCCCAACCCTGACCTGCAACCCCATGTCCCTTCACCAGACCAAGCTGCCTCACACTCAACTGCAGGAGCGCCAGTTCCAGCACCACTTCCCTAGCACGTTCGCTGCCGTGCCACCTTTCCAACTTCATGGAGACACAACGGTGCTTCCCTGATGTAAAACCCTGAGCACTCCGTTCACATTTCAGAGAGGGCTAAGTTACAGTTAAAACATTAATTGTAAATAGTTTTTAAAAGGTTGGGAATGAAAGATGGGAGTCTGCGCCTGCTTTTTCCTCACCACTGACACACTTCGCCTCCTTCTGTGTTTTTATTAGCTGATGTTCACAATACATCAGCGACAGCTATGATGAAACCAGTGGCAGATTTTGCTGCAAAGCAGCTGGGTCATCCTCCCATGGGTCTTGTTGCTTTGCTGTGTGAGATCTTAAAGTGACCATTGCTATTTTGGCTTCTTGGTTAAAAAAGAAGCTAAAAGGGAGGGTATGAGAGTGTTAAAAGGCAAAAAAGATGGAAGGAGAGAGGGAGTGGAGGGAAATGAGGAGCCTGCTTGTGTACCATGTACAGAGCTGCCTGGAAAATTCTGAGGCATCTACGTATCACAAACATGATCCCTGCTGTGGGCAGCTGTATGTGCGAGTGCTTCGCCCGAGGGTGTCAAATCAAATATCCACTGCTGGTTGGTGCAGTACATCACTTCCCCTTGGGGATTCAGAGTGGAAAAAGAGGAAAAAAGGGGAAAAAAGGCTTAAACACAACAAATGGAGAAAAACTTTAACACTGTCTGATACGGCTTATCATACACTGTCATCATATTTGTGTATGGAGGAGAGAGGAGAGGGAAAAGAAAAAAAGCAGGCAGGTTAATGCTGAGCCTCATAAGACTTACCTGGAACCGTCTCATGTCTCTTGGGTTTCCTGCTGTTTTCAAGCAATTCTGATTGCACTTGAGAAAAAATTTTAGGAAGAACCTGGAAAGATAAAGAAGCACGTCACTGCTGCTGACCCTCACAACCACCTCTTGTTGGGTCGTGTTTTAAATGTACATGGGAGTGATTTACATGGTGGTGCATCTGTAGACCAGGAACTTAGCGAAACAGAATTAAACCAACCACAAGCGAATCCTGACAAAGAGAAGTTAAAATCAATAGGTGAAGTATGACCAATGTGAGTGAAATCCACTCTGAGCTGGGCTGCTAGCCCGTGTCATTCAACAGATCTACTCCGATTTCTGCCTGTTGCCTCACTGCATGTTTGACCACAGGGTTTCAGTCTCTTTATCTCTCTCTCGCATACAAGCTCTTTCTTTTGCTGTCTGAAGGGATATTCCATGAAACAATACAGAAGGATAATGTCATGATCAAAATTACAAAAAGCAACAGGGCAACTCTGAAGCAGATAAGCCTTGAAACTACTGAGAATGTCTTCAAAACCAGAGACAAACACAGCTTCCAGAAGCAGCCGATTTGATCACAACAGTATTGAGTTATTAAGATTTCACAAGCTAAAGCAGAGAAGCAGAACTGCCAAGAGTCCAGATTATAATCCTGCATAGATTTGGAGAGAGGACAACGCAACCTGAAGGAATACGTGACAGCTCATGCTGTCCAAGCAGATAAGCCCATTAACATCGTACAAAGTTCTCATGCCAATTATTCTTGCCCTGTCACATGTGCCTATCTTTATGTGATATTGATCAAGTTTAGCTGGTCATGTACACAAGTTGAATCTTCTGACTGCTGCATTGGTTTCCCCAACACCTCACACTAGATCTTAAAGCTTAGAAATATTAGGCAGGCATTTTTCTGTACCATTTCCATGAAATTGTGTGCCAGATCCAGGGAGGAGAGGACTCATCCCTTTGTTATGTGATTCATCCCATTACGTTTAGGAAATTCAGAGGTAAAGAAATTACATGAAAAATCAGAGCTGTTGGCTTAAAAACAGAACAAGCACATCTTGAAAATGCAGACCTAGCAGGCAACGATTAGTTTGGCATCCTCTATCACAAATGGAAAGAGTCACCGTGATTCTTTTCAGTTCCATTTGTTGGACAAAACCAGATTTAACTGCAATAATTAAAGAAATCAAAAAAATCAAAGACTTTGAGATAGATTTTGAAGGAAAAATGACTTGGCTGGAAAAAAAAAAATAGAGTTGAAGGACTGATTTGGAATACAAAGAGCCATTTATTTATTTATTTCGCTTTGCTGAGTGCTTTCTTTACAAAAAAAAGCGGCTTTTGCAGTAAGTTAAAGTCCCAGGTGAGCCAGGCCTATTTCCCTTTCTGTTACTATGACAACGATTTTTTACCGCAGTCCCTAAGTCCCTTCAGAACTCACACATTCATGCCTTGAATTAGAACTTTAAAGGAGAAAGATGTATATTTCCTGCCTTTACCACCACCACCCACCCAAAGAATCCTCGCACAAGACAATAAAGCAGGAATCCACTCGCCCTTGTTACTGCTGCTTGCTCTGCATCACTTCCATCGTGGCATTTCTCTTCCATCTGCCCCAAACATACAAAGAAATATCAAAGGATCTGATCCGTTTATATGGTGCTTGAACAAACAAAACCCTTCAGAAACCTCATGACAATTGAACCCACAAAAAAGAGCCACATAACGTCATGTAAAATAACTGTCACGAAATGCAGCCTTCCAGTGAGCTTTGTAAATTAAAAGCACAGACTCCCACACTGGTTTGGGTTGGAAGGGACCTTAAAGCTCACCCAGTTCCGATCCCCTCCCATGGGCAGGGACACCTTCCATTAGACTAGGTCGCTCAAATGTTCCTTTTGGCCTGAAATCTCTCACAGATATTTTTTAAATAGCTAAAATACTTCTTTTTCTCTGTGCATTATGGAGACTGGATTTTATTTTCCTCGCTCCTTCTCATTTATGACTTAGAGAGCTCCTGGTCCTTCCTTTAGCACAGATGACACCCTCCACGGTCCCTCACCACACTGAAGTTCATCAGCAGAGACATCTTCATGCTCAACTATCAGGGGACAACTTCTCCCAACAGAGCCCTGGTCACCTCTCTGTCTTCTTAACTAAAAACCCTTCAGAACTTCATGCCCAAGGAGCAGCACTGAGTGAATATATTCTATCAAATACAACTTATTGATTCCTCATGCTAAAATCTGTGACCTCTTTTATTTGAGTGATTTGGAAGCAAGATTTTAACTGCAAGAATGTTTGCAGAAGGAAAAACACGGCATGCCGGCACGAAGATTCACAAGAGAATTCGAGTCAGAACTGTTACTCACAAACACTCCTTTTTATCCTGCCCTCTTCTTACAGATATAAAATCATTATTTGCACATATACAAAGAGCTTCTGTTACTGAGATCTACCTATGGAAGGAAAAACTGCAGAATGGAACCAAACCAGATAATGAAACCAAGGCAAGTAACTTTTACGTGAAAATCAATGTGCTGCTGGTAACTGATTATACTGGAGGGTAACTGCAAACTAAAATCCACAACAAGTTGTCACTGTAAGGCAAAATAAATCGAACATAATCAAATTAATCAGGAAAATGTGCTGCTTCCTTTTTAGATGTTTTAAATGCTCGCATCCTTACTCATCTAGAGGAGAAAACTGATCAACATCAACTAAAGGACAAAGAAAATCAGAGCAACGAATAGTGCCTGTAAGAGAACTTGCTGTGTCAGCTGGGCTGGATTTGGGAAGAGCTATAGGATACTGCAACACCCGGGTCACACCAACCCCTAAAATGCAGACACAGAAAGGTAGAAGTTCCAAATGACCCACTGGAGACACCTTGAAGAGCCTGATCTTTTGGAACTGCTGAGTACCTCAGCTACTGAAAATGGTGCACCTTTAAGATAGCACAAAAGGGGCATCAGTAATTCCTCACCTCACTTTTGGAAGTGCTGGCTTCAATTTTAGTGCTTGAGCAGTACTCCCATATACTGCCAGTGCCAAGACGTCTGCCACTGCTTTGAAGCTCACTGGATATACTGCACTAAGACAGTTTTCTCTCCCATGACCTGAGATTTAGAGTCAGTTCTATTTAGATGCACACACAAGAAACCACATCTCTCTTTTTCTCCAATTTCAGAGTTTCTCCACTCAAATTTTATCCACAACTGGGCATCTACATGAAGTATTTGGTAGGTCGATATATGTACATATATATTTTAAGTGGTTGCATCTGGGAAAGGCATTAATATTTATTGCAGCTTTAGAATAAAAATGACTTGGGGGGAGCAAAGAGTAGGGAAGGTTTAGCGCTAAACGAAGCTGGTTTAGGGGTAACAGGAGAATTGCAGAAAAGCTTTATTAATTTTTTTAAATTAGAACCTTTTTTGGCTTTAACCTCCACATGCACCAAAAAATAAAAAGCAATTTAAGGAATTAGATCCTTTTCATGTTTCTTTAGCTGGCCTTTGTTTCTCACTAAGGAACATCAGCTATGAGTTTAGCAGATAACTGAGTCCAGCCAAGCAGAGCAAGTGTGGCCCACTCACCTCAGAGCTCACCATCTAAGGGCACTGGGGGAAAAACTAAGCACTTTTAAATCACTACCACTAAAAATCCTGGCATTACTGTAGAAAACCTGATTAACTTAATGCACAGACATAAAATTAATGACCATAAAACTATAGGCTGATCCTTTTTTTCCTACTGTCTCTCTTAAGAGTTGAGCTTTCTACCTGCAGCCTGATACACTTGCAGAGGTCTCTTAAAAGCCACCTTAAATATAACTCCCTCTTTTAGGATTTAGAAGGAGCTATGTTAAAAGTTGCTGCACTTCCTACTGGGAGTCACGGAGGAGCAAGGTTGATGAATCATTTAAGTGCCCCTTTTTCACTTCAGTACAAAGACAGCTGTGTTATCTCAACTGCTTTGCAGCAACACTATGAGCAATGGGATCTGACTTGGTGGGAAAGCAGATGGGGAGTGCTCCTACAGCCCGTAACACAGCTGAGAGAGGCAGAACAGATTCCTCTGTCAATGGGCTCTCAATGGGCACAGAGAAAGGGGTAGGGCAAAGTTCTTGCATCTCCCAAGGTCTTTCCAAAGGAACTGCTGACCCACACTCCCACCTCATCGACGTATACCTATATATTATATACAAACGTATATATTAGGTTCTATATATTTTATCTATCTAGATAGATAGATAATTAGCTTCTGTAGCCACCTGAAGCAACTTCAAAATGTGGCCAGAACTAGAAAGCAAGTTGCACACCTCTGAGGATGTTTCTCCTTCATCTCGGACGACTGAGAAGAACCTTAATCAAATCCTACTGGAGTCAGGAAAAAACCCTTCTTTTGTCTTCAACAGGACTAGACAGGAGCCCTAAAGAGCAGCCCCACATGCAGCAGAAGGTGGAGGTTTAAAAGAAAAATGCATTAATGTCTTTTCAAAACCCCGCCACAAGACCTGGGACTGATTAGTCTTCACCACATGGAACCACAGAACCAGATAATATGCTTTGCGCTTTTACAGCGCCATTCTGTGGGACTTAAACTTCAATTAATTCTGGCTCACAAAACCCCTCTGCAGCAGGTGGCGGAACTCACCATTCCACAGGCAAAGATGCCAGGGCCTGGGAACTGGGAGGGAATTGCTCCCCATCACATTGCAGGTCTGCCACAGAGCTGGGACTAGGACTTGGCTCTCCTGACTCCTGGTTCTACATCTTAACTAACCTTCTTTATCCACCTTTTGTGCTTTCTTAAAATCCAGGTACAGAAGCAAGGGTTGTAACGCTGGTTTTATCTTCTGAGCAGCCTCTGGATACACATTCAAAATATCCCTCATAAAGCAAATACTGAGCTAATCCTGTCTTGTTTGGGTTACTGTAGAATTTGGATTCGTGGCCTTAGGTTTTTTTTGGCACAATCCCACCTCATCTGATCATGTTTATCAGCAAACGCTAGGATGCTTCAGTCTAATGAAAACATGAAGATTTGGTGGCATTCTGCTTGAACAATTCAAGTGCTTCCAAAAAGTCTCAAAGCAAACCAAGAGAAAACTAGAAGCTGTTACTATGGATAGGTTTGCTTCAGTTAAACAATATGAAGATTAAATCTACTATGAACTGTAAAATAATCATTAGAGTAAGGGCCTGGCTCCAACCCCATCAAAGCTCCCGTCTTCCCCTCGATTCACCCATGTGTGTCTTGGCATTGCAGGCTCTGAGATAAGTGTGATCAGTAACCCTACCCCATGGCACAACACAGCAAAGCAGGCTGCTGGGCTCAAATGCCTTCCTTTCAAAGGGCTGAGGTCAGATTCTGCACATCCATTTGAAGGTCAGCGCTTAAAATCAATCAATCACATTTATTTGATATCATCACCTTGATTTTAATGAATATCACAATAGAATCACAGAATAGTTAGGGTTGGAAAGGACCTTAAGATCGTCCAGTTCCAACCCCCCTGCAATGGGCAGGGACATCTCCCACTAAACCATGGCACCCAAGGCTCTGTCCAACCCGGCCCTGAACAGCGTCAGCGATGGAGCATTCACAACTTCCCTGGATAACCCATTGCAGTGCCTCAGCACCTTCACAGTAAAGAATTTCTTTCTCATAGCCAATCTAAACTTCCCTTGTTTAAGTTTGAACCCATTACCCCTTGTCTTATCACTACAGTCCCTCAAGAAGAGTCCCTCTCCAGCATCTCTATAGGCCCCCCTCAGATACTGGAAGGCTGCTATGAGGTCTCCACACAGCTTTCTCTTCTCCAGGCTGAACAGCTTTTTTATAATCTGAATATTTATCTCTGGAGTAATTTCATTCTGTTATGTTGGCGTGTATTATTAGGGAGCTGATAAGAAAATTTCCTGCTCTTTTCCAGCAGTTACAGTCAATGTGGGATCAGGCTTTGCACAAAGGCATTCTAATGAACATACACCTTACAGTGTGCGAGGAACGAGTGAGGTTATCACAATAATCCAGGGTATTTATACAATACTCCACAAACAGCAGCTAATTCAACTGCACAAAACTCCTGTGCACAAGGCGTGAACCCGGTTTAACAAACGTGAAACCCAACACATACAGGTCAAAAGACTTTTTGGAGTTTGTCACAGATTTACTATGGGGGAAGGGGCAGAACTCAGATGATGTGAGGTCCCAAGCCTAGGCCAGGAGAAGAGGAGGTGGCTGTCCATTTGTCACTTGTTTTTGACGGAAAGACTCCAGTTGCACCTAAACTGCACATAGCCAGTCCCCAACAACATCCTCATTTCCTGAGGGGAAAACCAAGGAACACTTCTGTGTCCTCCTGCCTTAATTCAAAATACTTTCTTCAGTGATGGGACCACCAATCTGGTAAGACCTTTCTCCAGCCGCTGCATGCAGAGGACAACCAGACTATGCGAGTTAACTCCTCAGCCTTGTGTGGAGATGAGCTGAGGCGTTTGCAAACCTAAGGGAGATGAAGCAAGTGATCCTTTGAGGTCCCTTCCTCACAAATTCCTATTTTCATGCTTCCATCTATCCTTCCTGCCACATAAAACCCTTCACTGCCACTGCATTCTCATCTCACCTCTCTATGGTGTCTCAGCTTCTAGGCACTGATCCTGACTCCCTTCCAGAGGATCTTTTTCCTGTGCTCCACATTTCTTTCCCAGTTTCAAAATAGATGCTTGCCAAGGGGAAGTCTGCTTCTGCAGAGTGTAGAGTATGGTTCATGAGTAACTTGTATTACTAAAATCTACAGGACACAAAGATCCTTTGAAACTGAGGAAAGCCTAGGTCAGAAGTTCCCTGTTTAGGCCCATCTTTATTATTAAATTAATACTTAATCAATCAATAAGAAGATGATCTTTAAGGTCCCTTCCAACCCAACCCATTCTATGAAGAACAGCATGCTCCTTCCAAGATGAAATGCAAAGCACATGAAGAGATGCAGATAAGTGTAATAGGGAACAGGTGGAATTAGCACCTTTAGCTTTAATAAAGCAGAAAAAATCAAAAAGGCCTGTAAAATTCCACAAGACACTGTGTCCCTCAAATTAATTGGAAACATCACATAATCTTAACTAACAAAACACTTAATTTCCCAAGGCTAACAGTCCAGTATCATTTACCAACATCCACTGTTCAACATCCTGTTTTCCTTCTCCCACAACGAGTCACTTACTCCAATTTAGGTTTTACATTTTGATGTGGGACCAGGGTGAAAGTACTGACATCCTGTATTTTAGATAGATCGAGAACCTAGATAGATCATTGCACCTTGAGTCCACAGTAATGGTAGGGCTTGAATTCACATCCATCTCCCAGCCTCATGTCTTCACCACGGAACAATTCCTCCTCAAATCTCCCATCTCTCTGCAGTCTGGAACACCACATTTCTCTGTGCAGCCTGGAACACCATATTTCTCTCTGCAGCCTGGAACACCGTATTTCTCTCTGCCCTATACCTAGTGCCTTTTTTTAAAGCTTAGTTTCCAAACTAATAGGAACTGAATGCAAACCTGCAATGTATTCAACCCCAAAACACGTCAGTAACCTTCATGGTTATATTCTGTACGTTTCCGCCTCCTGCACAATTCTCATCTCTAAAGTAGCTTCTGTTCCACTCCTTCTGAGCAACTGCAATTCACACTCATTTGGTAAATGCTTATTCTGCCTCGCAAAGCAATTCCACTTTCAAGAAACAAGGGCTGGGGGGAGCGCGCTGCCGGTTACACACAGTCATTTCTCGGCGCTCAAGGTAGTTATTTGGCATGGCCACATTTGCTAGGAGAAAAAAAGCTCTCCAAGGGAAACCTCTTGTTTGTGCACTCTGATGAAAACCTGACACCATTAATGAAAATAATAATTGAACTCTATGGGTTCGAATTGAAAATGAAACACAACACTAACAGCGTGTTTGTAATTGCAATTGGGCTCCAAAAAGTCTTTGGAGGGCTCTCTGCAATCTGAGCAGTTTCCCTTCCCCTTTGGGCTTTCCTCCATCCTCCCACCCCAAAACTTTCCAGTAACTTACAAGACAATGGCTAAAAGCTTATTTATACTGTAAAATCCATATTATTCATGCCATTTGGCACTGGACCAAATGCCATAGCATAATCAAAAGTCAATAGGCAGGGAGGTAATAGAGGAGAGGATTGGGCTGATGGGCTGTTGAAAGGGATGTTCAGATAATATTCCCTGGTTTATTACAGTATCTATGGGCTCCTACTGTGCTAAGCATCACATAGTCACATTGTGAAATTGGTATTGGAGAAAAGATACACAAAGGACATGAGGAAAGAAAGGCTCTTATACACACTTCGCTGATGGGGAAGTCAAGGCACCTAGAAATAAAGGGACTTGGCCCCACAGCACAGATCAAGCCAAGAACCATCTACCATTTCTGCGAGCCAAAGTTTGCGGTTTTACTTGTTCTTTCTAACACTGACACACATTTCATGGAGCTCATTGCCCCGGAACATAACACCCAGCATAATACACAGCCAAATTCCTCTTCATTTCTGCCTCAGCAGAACCCAATGGTTTGGCTCTGGACTGTGTCACAGAAACAGCTCTGCAGTCCTGGTTACATCTATTTATTCTTTGGTATCCCTTTGTCCTTATAGCTTTACATAGGTACAAACTTAACTCTACTTTCCAAACCCTATGGCTCATTTTTTAATGGCAAAATAGGCCCCTATGATTCTTCTATGTTTTGACTCTTCCATGTTCTTCGCCACCCCTCTCAAGAACGATCTGCCTACCGAGCCATGCTAGACTGAACAGTGAACACCAATTACACCAACAGCCTTTTTGCTGCTGCTGGGTTTTACTCCAGATGGCAGTGGTCAGAACATAAAACCTTCATCCTTCAGTTAATGCCCAACTTGGGAATAACTTTCCGGTGACTCCAAGAGATCAGGAAGTCACACTGCTGCGAATGTTAGAGATGGAAACAAGGTTAGGCACCTATTTTACACCTGCCAGAGCGGGTATCACTCAGCTGTAGGCTCTCACTCATTTATGAAGACAAGTATATTGCCTGGCCCTAAACTGTATCCATCTGAACACGCATTCATCTGCTAAAGAGACAAATTTACAGCCCAGCATCTCGGGTCGGTGCACATTTTGCCTTCTCCCTTTCCTGAGGTCTATTCAGTTGGTAGATCTGCACCTATTTTACTTCTGGGTCTAGTCACAGATGACCTTGAATCTGAGCATTGGTGTAACATTATATTCCTATGACAGATTTATAGATTGGCAGATCGGGGTGCATTCAGCGCATTCCTTCCCTAAGACAGGACAGCATCCAATGTTTGTTAGCATCATTAAACTAAAACTGACTTTTCACCTGCTCCCATACCATATGCAGCTGCAAATTTTTAAATTAAACTATGAAGCCATGCATAAATTTACATATATTACAGACTAGCCTCTCCATTTAACATGCAAATGTACTCCAATGTTTCAGAACACCTTCTGTCGCTAATTAATTTGCTGAATTATAATTAGACTAATCCTGCATAATTAATAAGCACAGATTTTTTTTTAATTTCTAAGCAGCTTGATGAGATCATTCACTTCCTTCTATAAACTGCTAAGTAACTGTTAAAAAAAATCTGGAAAGAACATATGTGAAAAGGTATGTTTGATGTCGCATACAAATTTAAACTAGCGGGCAAGCTTCAAGAAAGTCAAGATTAATACAGGTGTATGGTTGAGGCACAGCCCTCTGATTTCCAGGGGCACGGAGCAAGATTTTCTGTGTCTTATTTTATTCCTTTTGCTTTTACCCATTGGACCTCTCAAGATCATAGACTGAGACAGAAAAGGATTACAGAGCCGTCTGTAGAATTAGGAGATGTTAGGATATTCAGCCACCGTTGTATATCAAACCCCTCTCCCTGTACATGCTGTGTGTGGATAAGCTCCTTTGATGGTATTTGGAATTGTTTTCATTTCGGCTGCCAAAATCAACGGAGATCATTCTAGTGAAACAATTAAGTGCCATTAGCACTGGATTCATTCTCTAATGATTAAAATGAAGGGTCTTGCTTTAATGTTGAAGAGCCTGGACTCATAGAAACATGCATGCCAATGTGCCCTGTAAAATGTGCAGTGCTACAGGCTGTAGACCAGGGACTCTGCTCCTGGTGCACAAAGCAACCCTTGTGCACCGAACAGCCACAACCCGAGATTTCACCCAGCAACTAGGTGCAGAGAAAGAGGGAAAGAGCACCCAAAATATCATCAGCTGTTTTGCAAATAAGAATGCATACAAGCATCATCTTGTATTTCTGAGGAATATGAACATTTCTAGTGTGCATCAAATAAATTAATAGATTTAAAATGATTCCACCTTTCTCTGCAAACATTTATCGCTGCTTACTGGCCTCCAAATTTCATTAACCTTTTCAGTACCTTTGATGTAGTACATAAGTGCCAGAGGCCAAAAAGAAGCTTCATTTTTGGGGTATGAACTCTGTTAACTGGCAACTGGCGAGCCTCAAATGAGATCCCACAGCTGATTTTGCCTTTCCAGGACACCAACATGGGACTGGAGTGGAAGGGCTGAGGTGGTGGTGGGCAGAAGACAGGCACATGGACCTCACTTCAGTATCCCTGATGGGGTTGACACTCGAGGGGACTTGACTTTGCCTGGTTTGACTCTTCTGTTATTTCACGGCAACTATCCTAAGAAGTTATGATGATTATGAAGATACACAGCAAGGTAAGATATGTTTTTAGGGGGGTTAATATGAGGTTCTTCAGGAAAAACACTGCTAAGTCATACTGTAACACAACTGCCAAAGATGCACATCTCCAGAATCCAGCGGGTCCAAACACCAGCACAGAACTTCTCTAAGCTCCCGATTCAAAACCATGACTAGACATCAAGCTCAAAGCCCAGGTTTCATGCAAGAAGAGCCAGCTGGGGCAACTGCACACATTGAAAAGCAGCCTGGATTCTCATAAAACACATTGTGAAAGCCATGCTCCTTTAAAGCACCTTAGCTTGGACACCCAGAAATCGAGACGAGGTAAAACTCAAACGCTTGAGCAGTCAGTTTGCTATGAACTCCTGGCTGCAGAAGTTATTTTGCTTCTGGCAAATACTACAGGAGAAATTGCTTCCCTTCGTTCCAGCCCTCCCTCGCTCACATTCACACACACGTGCGCACCCCAAGTTGACTGCGCGCTGATGTTAACAGGAGAGGAAAATTGCTTCATGACCTTTCCAGTGATCAATTTACACCCTGAAGCATGAGACCGGTTTCATTTTACTGTGTATATGTAATACCTATTCCCACATCACTTCAGACAATGCAAAAACTGCTGTTCACCTATTCAAGTGCGTATGTTCAGATCTGGTTTTAGTGGTGGCTCCTTCAACAGCCCCACCTGGTGAGTGAGCTGCTCCTTTTCCACAGCAATGGGGACCCATTCTTCTGGTGAAGGTCATAGTTTGGATCTCCCCCTTCATCACTATAGCATATCTATGTGTATATTCACGATGTTGTTATAGAGCTTTGTGTTCAGCTATGGAGCCTTACCCTCTGGCTAGAGCAAAACACCTTTCCCAGGGCTTCCAGGAGAGATCCTAAGTTAGCACTTTGTAATTCCAGCTCCTGACCTACTGAAAACAAGCAAGGCCTGTGAAATGTACCAAAACCAAAAAGGAAATACCTGATTCCTGGGCCTCTTTACACAGCAGACACCAGCCTGGCTGTGGATCTTGAGGGGAACTGCAGGAGGCTACACAACAGTGATACCACATCTCAAAGGACCAAACTTCCTATGCCCACGCCCAGCTGCTGATCACCCCACTCAAGCCCATAATTAATAGAGCCCCCGTGAACCAGCAGCTACCTCTGCCTGAGCAGAGTGGTCATTCACCCACTGGGTTGCTTGTGCTTGTGTTTAATCTCATTAAGGTAAGACTTCTGCACTGCTCCACTTTGTAACGAGACTAATGAGCTTGTGTGAGGGCTCCAGCTGTTTCCAAACACAGCAACTATGATCTGTATTCTTCATCCACTTCAAATCCTAATACTCTTCCTCGATTTGGACAGATCACATGGACAGATTAAACTCGATGCTTAAAGTGGTACTACAAAAGCCAGAGATGAGGCTATTTCAGGAGTTCAGCAGTGTTAGAGCTGGACACAAACCCCACACTGAACTGGCTTTAAAAGACTTCTCAGGGAGAAAATCCAATCCCCTTTATCTTGGAGACATACAACATATTTTTATGCATACATATTCCATGGTTTATACACTCCAATTGCAGGCACTCACACATCCATGCAGAGTGCAGACTTTAAGCTGATAGATGGCTTACTGATTGGAAAATACTCACGTTTTGATGGTTTATATAAACAAGGTATACTTCCAGATGCACCATCATAATATGCTCTCTACTGAAAAAGGTCTTTTGGCAGTTCCCAACTTTAGGACTTCCCCATCCCTGGTGCAATGTGAGGTTGGTGCATGTGGTTAACGTTGATTCTTCTCCCTTCTCAAGTTCTGCTGCAGTCCTAATTTCTGGACAAAGGTTGTGAGTGCCTGTAACATTTCTGCGTTCCTTTAATCCAGCTGTTTACATGTTAAATAACTGAAAAGCTGCTATGGCAAACAGACATCACGGGAGGCTAATGGGAGTAGCACTGGCGTTCCAAACACGTCGGGTGAGGAGGCATTCAGACTACGGAGTCAGTGCCTACAGTGTCAGGACAGGCTGTGGGAATGAAGGTGTGGAGCTTGCTGGAAAACATCTCACATCAACACGAGCCTATCCAGAACACTTAAAGAGACTGCTGAGCAAGGCTGGGCCCAAACTGCACAGAACTCATAATGAAAAGTACATTGGGAGCTTCTCCATTATAAAAGCTAATACATTTCTTCATCAGTTTGATTCAGTTGCACACGCAAATTAAACACACAAAGCAACAAAACCTCACAATTATTTCCATTTCTGTACTTTGTAGACCCATTCCCTAAGCTCACTTAACAGCAAGGGTGGTTTCTGAAGCTCCCAAATGAAGCCCTGGAGTTGCTGTGTAATTTAAATGGAAGTAGGATAGTTTGAAGATTTGGAGGCTGACAGGGCAATGTTAGGCCTGAGGCTAAGCTGGCTTCACTCAAAGCACTGTGAATTGGCACTTGACTCTTCAGCTACCTTAATTTTTGTCTCCACTGCTAAACTCTTGTTCTGTTTTCATTAAAACCTCTTAAAAATGAACCTTCACCTCACTGAAATCAAGTCAGCTGAAATGGAACTAAGATTCTACGCAGGTTTGTAGTAGCTTTGTTCAATTCAGGTTTCAAAATCACTTCCTAGGTTGTGGAAGGTGAAGACCTGCTCCCTGGAAGTCACCTACTGCAGATTCCCTCTGTGCTCCGTGGCACAACTGTATTTTCCTCCAGTACACAAAAAGATCTTAATGGCTCCACATAATGACATAACCCCTTGTAAAGGCTCCCTTGGAGCTGTTAAGAAGTATCTCCTGGAATATCTATGGAACTAAGATTTTACAGGAGTTACAGCCCACTGGGCTCAAAATCCATCTTCTGTAAGAAGCCAGCAGGAGAGAAGAAAAGACCAGATTTCCACTGATATTTTTTCCCTACCAAGAAAATTAACTTTGCAAAGTTTCCTCATGCATAAATGTATAATTACATCTCTGATGAATGCTGTGGAGTTGAATAGCATCCGATAAACAGTTCTGACTTGGGGGAATGGTTTTAAACTGAAAGAGGCGAGAACAAGATTGAGACATTGGGAAGAAGCTCTTCCCTTGAGGGTGCTGAGGCACTGGCACAGGGTGCCCAGAGAAGCTGTGGCTGCCCCATCTCTGGTAGTGTTCAAGGCCAGGTTGGACATGGCTTGGAGCAAGCTGCTCCCATGGCAGGAACTGGAGCTGGAAGAGCTTTAAGGTCCCTTCCAACCCAAACCAGTTTGGGGTTCTATGATTTCACTGTGACTTGCAAGCAAACACTTCTTAACGGGCCTGTATATGAGACTGTGCATCACTAGTTCAATAAAACAATTACAGTAACGTTTGCTCTGTGAATTTACAGACAAAAGTTTAAGGCAGAAATTTGAGGTGAAGAGGCTTCACTCATTCCAGCAAAATGTGTTTTCCTGGGGAATCAGCAGGAAAACGTTGCATCTCTTTCTAGAAGATCGGCATTTACTACGGAGAGCAGACAGATGACTTGCACATCTTAATACACACGCTAAAAAGATGTGCCATAACTTCGAAGCTCTTGGGGCTTAAATCTACTAATCACACTCATAAGGAATCATCAAACCAATGAATGTCAAGGCAGAAACTTTGATCTCTGCCAGGACACTTTAGCTTTCTAGAAGATTAATCATTTGTTCTAATAATAGATCCCTCCCATCTCTATTCCCCCTTTCCCTTTCCACCTTCCAAAAAGAAACAGTCAACAGTTTCAGTTTAAATTCAGTACATTCCAATATCATTTTTGGTTGCTGAATTAAACTACCAATCTGGAGGCCAGCTTAGGAAAACATTCACTCTAATGCTTGAAGGGAGGCACTAGAAACCATTTAACGTGTTCTACATGATTACTTTGTACTTATCTATTAAAAGTCAAATAGTAGGGGGAAAGTGTCTTTTACACAAAACAGAGGGTTTCTTTCTAATCAAATGGAAAGCCTGTTAATTCTTCTCCTTGTTGAGCAAGCGCATATTCCTGAGCACCTGAGCAGGAATAATGGTGCTGTTATTATGTTTGGCAATGGCTTTACTTGAGCTTAGAAAATGACAGAACTCAGAGAAAAGAGAAACTGTTTTTTCTGAAGGGCTTTTCCCCACCGTTCTCTGCCCCGGTTGGGTTTGGCTGTCCATAAGCGGACACCTGGGGACTCATGAACACCTTTGCCTCTTAATGACAAATCATTTTTACTAAGAGACCATTCAAAGCTTTTAAAGAGGGATCAAGGCCTCACTGTCCCAGCAGTTCTAAAAGAGCAGGAGACACAACAGTCCCTTTCCTGAGCCTCTGAGGAGCTAACAAGAGGAAATCGGTTCCAATCTGTTGCTTGGAACCAGGAAAAGGTTTTGTCTTACCACCAAATGCCCCCATCTCCAAGCATTTGTAGCTCAGTCATTACAGCTGAAACCAGACCTGGACTGGCTGTAAGGCGTTATTTCAAATCAGAGCTGCTGAATAAACTTTACTGGTTTCTTAGCAGCAGTTTGTTCCTTTTTTGGGGGGTTGCATTTTCCTACAGTACCTTGTAGGGAACTGCCCCTTCGCTCTAAAATTTGGGTTAAAATGCTGTAAACTGCCTGTTGCAGCTTTAATGTGACTGCCCACTAAGCAGCATCCCCAGTGGTTCACACTGTTTTGCTAATGGCTGTTCACAAGAACAAATCCAACTCTGACAAACACCACGCTTCACCTTCATCTCAAGCACACTTGCTTGAAATTAGCAGGAATTCTTTGATGAAAGTCTTACTTTAAGACTTAAGTCCTATTTTAAGAAGCCATGTTTAACTATAGCCAGGGTTGTGTGAGCTCTGGTGTCCACCCTGCAAATGTAACGACCACTTCAAACTTTGCTCTGCATTATGCTAATAATGACAAGCAGTTCATAAAGCTGAGTACCAAACAGTAGTACAGGAGACAACAGAATGGCATTCACAATTCAGAGAGGTTGGAATAGGAATTCATCTGATAATGCTGGAGATTAAGGATTTGTTACGTCCTAAAAATGATCCCAGCACAGTTCAATGCTGCATGCTCCCCAGGCTTATGTGGTCCATCAATCCCCACTACTTCCTCAGTACATCCTGTTCCATATGCATTCTCATGGTCACACAGACACTACCCACAAAGTGTGCACCAAGCCTTGCCCTCCTCAGCCTCACTGAACTTCTCAACAGACAATGATCATACAATAGGAGAAGTCTGAGACGACTCAGGGCACAGGTACTTGAAAAGAGACAGGTAACAACAGCTCCATTCCCTAGAGACTGAGAGCTGTTATCTGAAGGGTGAAATGCTCCAGCCTGCAGAATACTCTAGACTGTATGTTAAGAATTCCATCATTCTACATAATACCAGTATACACATGTGAGAGCATATTTTTTCAGGTCATATGACACAAGACTATCTGCATATGTGCATGAGAAATCGGTGATTGCTCACACAAGCACTGAGCCATGCTCCACCTTGTACCTGTTTATCATGAGTGCAATGAACTCAGAACTTCCCCTGCATTTACAGTTCAAGCTCAAGACCTGAAAACTGAGCTTCCAGAGGAGCTCAGCACATCTGAAATCACAAAACTAAGCAACGTAAGGACTGCTTCCAACAGTACTTCTGCTGCCATTAATACACACACACAAAGAAACAGAAGCTGCTGCTGTTCTCAGCCTCCACCAACGTTCCCCATGTACTGCGCAGGGCAGCCAAGGTTTGTGTAAGTGCCCAGTTCAAAACATCTTCACATGAGCCTCATTTTCTCCGAGTGCTCTTAAATTTCAGGTGCAACACTTCCAGACACTTTTACTCCATATTTTTTGTGACTCTTACCAGAAAGGTTCATTTTATTACTCAAAGACACTGAATTCACGTGTGTGCACCTCTGTGTGTGTATGCAAAGTGAAAGGCTTTAGAGAGGTAAGAGACATAAATCACTTCAAATTGCTACAGTAATATATGTGGACAAAAGAATAAACTTTGTCACCAACCTAATATCACCATCAATGTTTTGTCTAGCTTCATTCCTTCCAATTTGAAAACGGTTCAATACCCCTTTTACCTTCAAGTAGCAGCACTTAATAAACAGTGATGGATGCTTTTTATTCCCTTTCCCCCCTTCCTCCTGTTCCAGGCTTTCCTAGGTCTTTTACAAGGGGATTGTTTAGCTTGGGGGAAATGTAGATCCTCCATCCTTCTTGCATTGACATGCATCCCTCAAGGAATGACGACCATATTTAATTCATAACCCCCGTTGGCTACACAAACATACAACTTCCCATCAATTAGGCAACACAGAGATGCTGTTAAAAATCAATGAGCTTATTATTAAATATATTTTCTTTTCATGTAACAATAATAGTTATTGTTGCTCCATTGTTATAGCTGTAATATCAGTTGGATAAGCAGCCCTTAGAAAATGGGCTGTTTGCTTTTTGATCAGCCAGTGTAACAGCAGAGTATCAGAACCACCTTGTCCTTGCTGTACTGCTTGACACAGATGCCGGAGGATAAAGGAAAACTGCCCAAACGGATGCTTCTTGAATAAAATCATCTAATGTGAGTGGAACGTAGCAGTTCCTGAATATTTACCCGTTCTTCATAGCCAGACACAGAGGTGCAATGATGCACCAGGCACTGAACATCCTCCGTGCACCAGCGCATCAAAGCAGGCTCCTATTTGTGTTTGCACTGTGGTGTGTTTATTAGAAATTACTTGGATATTTTGACACATGCCACTACTGAGGGAGCTCCCTGCCTCCAGCAGAGATGGGGAGCCTGTGCCAGCTCATGCAAAGGTTAACACACACACAAACCCACAGTGCACAGATTTTGGCAAGTACATCACATGCTGTCTGGCCACAGCTGATCTGAAGCGAGTCCCCTGTAATTATGGGAGAAGGTGGAACAGGTTTCCTGCTAATTGGAAAATTCTGCAAATGGCACCACTGAAGTGAATTGACAGTCCTTGGAATATTAGCAAAATGAGGGAACTGATTAGAAAAAAGCTCAGATGTGGACTTCTCTTTTTTTATATTAAATAGTGCCCGAATCTACTAACAAATTGGTAATAAAAGTTGAACTTCATAATAACAGCTGTTGTTTGACCTGGAAGCAAATATATCTGTGCACATATGCACACATGGATACCACAGACATATACCCACACGTGCATCTGAACGCACCGAGTGCATAAGCACGTCCATGCCCGTGTTATTCCTGTCACTCTTCTCACATTAAGACAAACACACAGAATGTTGGCTTAACTTTTTAGAAAATATGTATTTTCCCCAAAATATTTACACACAGCAGTGGAGCAAAGCTGCCTTTGAGAACAGCATCAAGAGGCAGGTTCTAATGAAACTGTACTAGTGCTGTGCTTCAAACACGGCTTGGAAGATATTTATTTACATCCCGAGATCTCCAAGCGGTTTGTTCCTAAGGGAAGCTGGATTTCTATTGAAATTTGCTTCTTGATTGACTGCTGTTGAGAATTCTACCAGCAACTTCTCCTTGTGTTTTCATTTAAACTGCACAGGAAGCACAAAGTGCGATTTGGCCATGACTTTGGCCATCCATCAACACTTGGTGTTTGCGCTCGTTATTTTTCAGCTACTAGGAGCAAGGGAAAAGCAGACGTGAGGGGAAAAATAAGACATTCTAATTAGAGCCACTCCTACAAATACAATGAAACCCACCTCTGTAACTTCATTACAAGTCATTGCTTTTGCTACTATCTCTGTTTAGTCTCAGAATACTTTCCAAGGGCCTGATCCTACTGCACAGACTGCATCAGGAGCTCTTACAGTACTCACAGCTTGCTTTGCCACAATGATCTCTCTGGTTGCTGAGACCTCCTGTTTCCCATCAGCTTCACTAGTACAAAAAGACACTCAGCTAGCCATTGGCTTTGAGGGGGGGAAGGATGTTGCTTGGGTTTATCTTTGCTTCTAAAAAAGCTTAGATATTGAGTCTCCTCTCAGAAAGAAGTCCTAAAGGTGTCGATATAATTTAGCCAAAGATTCCTCCCAGGAATTCCACCAAAATCCTTAAAAAAGAGATGCTGTCAGTAGATTAGTGATATTTCTTACACAACCCAATGGAATTACAGAATAAATATACAACTGAGTGTGAAATCCTAGAGACAGCCCAATAAAACTTCAAGTTATCATTTCAGTGAGAACCTTCCTCATACCGATGATATTTGTATTACGTCTAACCCAACGGAGACTCTGCCTGTTCACTATGAATTTGAAATCACTTTATTCATCCCAGTGATACCATAAACCTAATAAAGACTCTAGGATGATTACGTATCACACTAAGAACTAAAATAACTATATGGTGTTCCCCACGCCCAGCACAGGCTAAGCTTGAATTGATTTTAAGTATAGCACTTTCAGACTTAAGAGATTTCTCTGCAATGTAGCATTTCTTCCTCTTATTTGTATATTTATAGCATTTTATTTCCTTCTCTGAAATTTTTATTGTAGGTTTGGTGAATCTTTTCTCATACTTTACATTGGGGGGATGTTCTTATACCTACATCTTACCCAGTAACAGAAATAATTATATCTAACATATCATTTTACTTGCAAGAATAAAGAACACAGACGGAACTTCAATAAAGAATGAGGGTTTCTAAGCTGGATTGCTAGTTCATTTAAATAAGTACGTGTTTCTGAGGAGAACCTCAGCTATACCTCCAGCATCAGACACGATGGCTTTACAGAGCAATGCCAACAGCATAATATTAGCTTATACACTCATCAGATTCTCCAGGCCTTATGTACATGATTTTCTCAGCGTATTTCTGGTTGATCTGATGAGCAGACAACCCACTGTTTGCATTTCAGCATCCACGTTTATTTTCACATACTTATTTAAACAAATCAGGGAGTCAAAATAATGCCAGCTCCAGTCTCTTTATAGTGGTCCCTAGATGACAAGAATACACAGCAATTCCCAATCCTCCTGCTATTTTGGCCTCTTCAGCATCTGATATCCCACCCCAAGGCCAATTCAAATCAATGGACTGATTTTCATCAGCTGCTATGGATTTCGGATCAGGCCTTTTGGTGCCAAAAATTCAGCTAAAGATTTTCTGCAGGAGCAGATCTGCATGCTCACAGAAGGAGCTTGAAAACCCACAAACAGCAGCATATGAAATGGAAACAGAGAGGATTCCTTTTTAAAGAATCCTCAGAGAGGAAGGGCATGAATAAAAGGATCTCATGGCTCAGTATGTTGCTCTCCTTCCTATGGCTGCAGATGCTGAATTACTGTCCCGGTTTTCATACCCTCAGAAGGAATTCTCCCTACGTTCAAAAGACACAAAGCTCTTCAGGACATCTGCTGTCAGCCCTAAGAGTAGCTGGGCCTTGAGAATAGGAATAACCAGACTCCACTCCACACAAAGCACGGGTTCTTTTCCACCTTTCCTTCCTCAAGTTTTTGCTTCATTTTCCTTTTTTGGTGTGCTCCATTTCCAGTTTTCCTTCATCCTGACAATTCCACTTCATGAAAACAAAAGGGAGGAAGGAGAAATAGGAAGGGGAGGAGGAGAAATCCGACCCTAAATAAAAAGTAAGAACACAACTACTAAAATAAAAGTCCATCCCAGCCAGTTTGTGCCAAATACAGTTAAGGGTGGATGGGGAGAAGGGAAGGAAAGAAAAAATCAAGTCACTTTCAATCAAGTGTCACACCTTTAAATAGTGGTTAAATCTTTGCATTATGCAGCTCATCCCTTTTACAACATGGGGTTCCCGTAGAGAATTCCCTGTTTACACTGGGAATTCCTCCAGGAGAGCATCAATAAAGCTGAACAGATGTCAGGGTGGAATGCCAGCGGCAGTGGCTGTTGTCAGGGGTGGTGGGGAGAGAGTCAGGAAACAATAAGAGGCGGCATCTGCTGCACAAAGCCCTTGCGTGTGGGTCAGGGTTTGCCAGTGTGTTGAGATTCCACCCTCTCCTTTGTCTGGGCACATTGCCTCTCTTGTTCCTGGATGACAGGGGTTGACACATGTCACCCAACCCTATCAGAAAGGCTATTTGTTTGGCTCTTGCATATGCACCAGTGTTTTTGACCTCCTCTGCTTGGAATACATTGAACAGCCCTGGAAGGGGGAGGTGAGGGAACCTGGAGGGGGGGAATAAAACCCACAACAAACCCCCTGACCTCCTCAGTCCTCCCTGACACACTATTTCATCACACACCCTGTGTCCAAAGTGAGGATGTAGATGCTCTATTTCATTAAAAGCCTGACTGATGAAATACAACTAACAGGAGAACACAGGATCTGAAATACTCCTGAAAGACAAAGTCCACACAAACACTGCAATCAGACCTTGTGTTATGTGGAATGTATCAAAAAGGAAAGTTATCAGCCCATAAAGGAAGCAAAAATCAAGCTAAACTGCAGGAATAAAGGACAATATGCAGCTGACCTCCACCTTGACTGCAAATCTCATCACAACCTTAACCAAAGGCTTGCAATAATACTCCATGCCAAAGCTTACATGGGATTTGGGCCTCAGCATGACTTTGTATCCTGATCTTCTGAGAGCTGCTATAATAAAGAGAATTAAACCAGTGCAATAGCAAAAAATACGATGTAAATACAGACAGTTCTCACTACTGTTAAATAAGGAACAAGGAGGTTGTTGTATGGCATATAAGCATTTGAGCACTGGGGTCTCTTCCCTCAAAACTGGTTGAGTACATTTGAAGATCTCTAACAAAATTCTGACAGAGATTATTACTTAACTCTTCAGAAATGACACCAAGAAAATAAAGACAACCTATATAACTTTCACCCTTCATAAGGAGCTTCTCGATACTGTATTATCCTTGCCTTCAATTAATGCTTTTAAATTCTTTTCAACATTCTTTGCTAAGAATCAAAAGATGCCCCAAACCATCCTTTGAAAACTGCATTTTCCTCAAAATAATCAAAACCAATTCAGAAGTAAAAAAGGATCAATTCAAAGAAGTGCAGTAAGTGCACACCGAAAAGTAACCTGCAGCCAAGCAATACTTGGGTTTAATTCTGATCCTCAGGTTAGGAGCTGCAAACAAAGCCCCAAGGCCACAGCTTCTCAGCTGGCAGAATTCTCCCCATTGCTGCTTTGCAGATCTGCCGCCTGTGATCCAAATGGGAACGCAAGGAACACCATGGGCTGTGATCCCTGTTGCAACAGTAGACATCAGACGGTCGGGGGGACTGCCAAAATGAAACGGTTGGAGCTGAGATTTTCACATCATCTTTTGTCTCCTACTCATATCCTAGCTGTGAAAGGGAGATCCTTTCAGAAAACATATTCCCGAGCTGCAGGGAAGGAGAGCCCGGCCTTTCATCCTATGGGATTTAGCGCCATGTTCCAGGCCGGCACTCTGCGCAGTCCAACCCTTGAACTCTCCTCTCTCCATGTTTCTCCTTCACAACTTCAAACCACACACACAGAGAGCTGAGAATCTCCCTCTGATCCTTTCTATCTGCTGCAGAGGTTCCGTGTTTGGGGTGGGGGTTTCTTTCCCCTTTTGACAATTAGACATTCTTTTCGGCTGCTCCATAGCCAGCAAAGGTTAATTGCTCTTGCTGCTGTAAAACCCTGAATTCTGATCACTTGATTAATGAGGTGTCAGAAGCCACGAGAAACCAACACTTTTTCTGAAGGAAAAACACTGAAATCAAATGTACTTTTAAAGATTTCATGTTTCTTCCGCTTCTCTTCCCCTCACTGAGCTGCCTCAGCGGCAGGTTTTGTTTTCAGCACGGTCACAATAAAGCAAGCACTGCCCCAAATCAAGGTTAGAGAGAACCCACAGCGTTTTGTTGTGGGGTGTAACTGCTTTAATCTCTGGAGAACATGAAATGGGAAATCCTCAGGGCCAGCTCCCTGCCTGGCACATGAGAGCAAAGCAGCACAGTCCCATGGGCTGGGAGTCAGCCCAGCCAAGCGTGCAGGGCCCACTTCCCAAATTCCCTACCTGCTGCTTTCACTTCTCCTCCTATCATCAATAACAGAACATGTAGATTTGGATGAATCCTCAGCTAAAATAAGTCTTTCATTGGGGGATTTAAATATGTCCATGCAATTTAAAGCAACATAAGTTTCATGTATATTTGTCTTATGTCTGCAGTGGAAAATAAAAGGTGGTAAAGAGTATTATGCTCCCATTTGATTCCACTCAGGAGCAAACTGATCTTTCTCTGTTTGCGGTGGAGATGCACTTTGTCACAATAAACCACTGTATATTATGTTTATATATGTCCTTCAGGCATGTCACAACAGTTTGGCATTCTGAGTTGCTCTACCACTGTGTACATTAAATAGTCATGTAGTTACATTAAACAGTGGGGAGTTCACACTTCACAACCACTCAGTGGTTTAAAACAGATGTGGGCTGTCTGCTGTCAGGCTGTAATAGTAAGACTTTGGAGGATCATGGTGGGAATTTAACCTCCAGATGATTGAATGCTCCCCAGCCTCTTCCCACCAGAGCTCCCCCCACCCGGACCCCACTTTTGGAGGAGGAGGATGTAAATAAATAAATACCTGGGACCCACAACTTTGGAATGAGTGGGGGGGGAGCGGCCATTGTGATGCGGAGGACTCTCCAGCTCGGAATATTTTTGAGTGGGGTGGGCTAGCAAAGGCACCCAGGGATTTAGTGACAGGAGAATTTCTGACAGTTGATGGACAGATGAATTCCGCCATGGAAGCGTTAGTCGAAAGCGGCAAGGCCAGATGGAAACTCACAGCTTGTCTTTAATATTAATTTTCTCCTCCCCCTACCCCCCCTTCTCCTTTTTTTCCTTTTGCAGGAGATCAGAATTCCCTAATTCCCTAAAATGTTTCAATGCATCTCAAGGTATTATTTTTCCAATGCCTTTACCCACCTACTCTTAATAAGAAGCGCTCCTTTGTGTTAATGTGTTTTTTTTCTCTTTCCTCCCTGCTTATTCCCCTACCCCCCCCCCCCCAAGAGTCAAACGAAATCAAGGAGAAAGGGAAAAAATAAATCAGTGTAGCTACACAGCTGTTAAGAGTCTGCCTGGGTTACAACACAGAGAGAGAAACACCTTCAAGTGTACAGTGGTTTAAAGACACAGAGGAATCTGGTCTTTATTTCGCAAGGTTTAGGTGATGAGACCCAAATAAACACCTGAAAAACAGACAATGAGGAAGGAAGCGCTAAGGAGATAGCTACAAAGATGGAAGAGCAACTCTGCGTTGTCCTCCAAAGGTTTGTCAGCAGTTGTGCACAAAGAAGTCTCCTGATTAAAAAGATCTGCCATGACAGAGAACCGAGGATCAGCCAACAAAAGTCACCCTGTTCTAGATTTTTCTTCCATATTTGTTCAGCAGCTTGAGTGTCAGAGCATCTCCCACAACCCAAATCGACTCCCAACATCCCAGAGTGGCCCTCTGAAAGAAAAAGGAATCCTGAACAGCTTCATTTCCCTAATATATACTTGTGAAACTGATGTAAATAGACAATGATGCTTATACTGAACAAATTCATGAGACCATCTCCCTTTTCAAAAGTCCTATATTCAGTTGGGAATATACCATATGGTCCCATAATAATTTAGCATGTAGGATCCTATGTATATTTACTCTGTAGAATTCCAAGGAGAAGCAATAAATAGTTTTTGCAGCTACTACAGCAAATTAAATCCCTGGATGCAAATGTAAAAGGCATGGGCACAGAAGTGTTAAAGACATGTAGAAAAGACCTCCTTCCCCAGACAACTCACTGGACCAAGCTTAAATGTTCCTAAGAAAAGGGTGCTCAGTCTGGTTGTGCAATCTCAATGATGTGGATGAGGGATTTGAGAACACTCTTGCTAAACTTATAGGCAACAGCAGGCTGAGGGGGAGCACTGATGTGCAGGAGGCTCTACAGAGGGAAAGGATCATCCCCCTGTGCTGGGCACTGCTGGGGCCACACCTTGAATCCTGTGTTCAGTTCTGGGCTCCTCACTACAAGAGAGACATTGAGGTGCAGGAGCAGGGCCAGAGAAGGGCAACGGAGCTGGAGAAGGGCAACGGAGCTGGAGAAGGGCAACGGAGCTGGAGAAGGGCAACGGAGCTGG